>QRFJ01000119.1:70964-120964 GCA_006176705.1 Cocos nucifera | reverse complement strand
CTCCGAGGATGTTTTGGTGCGTGTTTTCTTTTTTCTTTTCTATTTATCTTTCCCATTTTGCTTGGTCATCGTTGGTTCAGCGAACCAAAAGGAAAAGTTTGTTCCCACAAGCCACTCACTAAAATGAGAAGCATTGTTAATTAGTTATGCTTCACCCAGGAGAAAAAAAAAAACATTACGGAACAGATGTATATAAATGATCTCAAACTCTCACAAAATTTGAGCCAAAATAAACCTAGCTCACCCGAGCTCAGTTGTCTACACCAAATGCCAGCACGGTAACATCAAATAGCCATCTTCTAGCGATCGGAATAAAGTGCTAGGTTGGTCCTAAAAAGTGGATGCAACCGGTAAGAGTATGATAGGGTATATCAACAAATAATATAGATGAACATCAAGAAACAAGATGAGAGAGAGTCTGGTAGGCTTAAATAAATTCACAACAGTGGCACCATGTAATTTGGGGCCCCTATTTCACACTTAACGTGACACTTACCTCATAATCACAAGGTAACTTTCATGGCGTCTCTTTAACAAAAATCTGATATTTTTTATAAAAAAAATTACGCTACCTGCTTCCTTAAATAAAAAAGGATACCAGCTCCTCTATCGTACAATATCAATGGACCTACTGGGACTGCACTTTCAGGATTACAAACTGAATCGATGGGTTCATTAGTCAAAATTAGCCACAGCACAGAATAGTTTGTTCACCAACCATACTGTATGGATCATGAATTGTGCCTGAACACAATGACCATAGCTGTGCAATTATCCTTGCAGCGTCGCTCACGAACAGCTTCCCTCACAAGGCGGCGGGCTGCAGTAGTCGCCGATGATGTTTCCTGCCAAGCTCATGATTATAATGCCAAGGTTAACTGCCGCTACACAGCATTGCATATTAGAAAAGAATACCTTATTAGCATGTAATTTAATGACAAGACATAGCCAAACAAGCATGCTATGATTTAGAACTTTAATACAAGCAATGATCACATATGTAATGTCCTAAGGAGGTAGTAGGAATATGGTTGGAGCTCAGACAATTGCCTCCATAAGGCAACAGAACCTACAGATTCCTACAAACATGAACCCAACTCCTTTATGGGCTGAGAAAAAGTTTGGGCAAGAATACTGTAGCCATCATTTATTGTGTTCTAAGATTGGTAAAATATAACAGCTGTTCAAGTATGGAATCTCATTTAAAAAAATGATATAGATTATTCTATGATATCTATCTTTTTCTTTCTTTCTTTTTTTTTTCACTTTTGGCAGTGGTGGTGTTGTTTTTGCTTTCTTTTTTCTTTTTGTTTTTGTGCTGGAGGGCTGGTGGCGGAGAGTTTTGCTCCATCTGGTTGGTCATGTTATCAATTATTTTGGAATCATATGTAATTTTTTACCAATATTTCCCAATAACCCACGATTCACAAATGAGAAAAACTACCAAAACATCCCACAGATGTATCAAATAATATCTAGAAAATGCCTGTAAAGATATAACAGTATGCTCACAAATATTGTGTTTCAGAAGCCATCATTCAGTAGCAAAGGTTATTTATATGCCAAATGGAAAGGAGAAAATTGTTCCATGTGCTTCAAGAAAACAACTAGAAGTTGAAAAAATGGCAGTCCTGAAAAGAAAACAGTAATACTGCTCAATAACTACTTAATATCTGTAATGAAATGTTACCTCCAACTGTTTCTGAACAAAATCAACAGCATCACTTGGTCCAAAAACCTGAATGTTGCAGCAATATTTGAGATTAAAAGGTAAATTTTATCGGGTCATCATATGCCACCAAAACAATTCTGTAACTGGTAGAATGAGGGATTCTAGGATGGATCACATACCCCCCACAGTCCATCACAACCAAGAATGATGAACTGCTCTCTTCTTGTAATTTCAAAAGAATGAACATCAGGGGTTGCAATAACCCCCACCTGCACAAAAAATGTCATATACTGGCAATGTAAGTATCAAGTAATTTGAATATTTTGACTCTGTAATCTGTATTATAGAAGCAAGAATTTGAATTTGGCATATATATTATTGAGCATTACATGATTGTCAACAGATCCTAGTTCATCCTGGTCTTAGTACTAACATGCACATATAATATAACCAAGTTTTTAAAAAACCGAACTCCCTTTACTGATGCATATTGAGTGGACCATACCTTACTGTACCACAATACATCAAAATCTTGGATAAACCTTGAGAAAATATGGGGTACCATGATATGTACCATACCAAGAAATGACTGGTATGCACCCATACCACGGTACTTCAAACCTTGATTATAATAGCTTCCGATACCTATATTGTATATGCATTTTAGTGGAAACATGCATGTTCTTAGGTTCCAGTTTCATGGCCCTCACCCACCAAGCATGGAAGAAGAATCTGCTTCCAGTTACAAGTAGCTATGATATATATACACATATATAAACACATCTATAATATAAAGAAACTTCTCTATGTCAAGGGCTTTTGTGAAAATTTGTTTCCATGTCAAAGTTTCGTACCTATATGATATTTCTACCAGAAAAATTAAGAAGACATAAATACAAGAGTGCCAGCAACGGAAAGTTGTCATGTCATGTTTTAGCTTGTGAAGGGAATATAATGAAGACCGCTTCATCCTTTTTTATACTAGTTATATACATTAACCTAACAGTGCCTAGTGTCCATGCTAATATTTACATGCGATACCCGTTAAGCTGAAGCTTTGCTCATATATCTAATATTCCATTACCTAAAAAAGATAAACTTGCTGTATATCATTGCTCTAGAGCTAGAATACCAAGGATAACATAGCACGAGATCCAGGGGAAAGATTCAAAGACCACGGCAAACCACAATATAGCATAGCATATGCAAGTGAACTGAAGCATCAAATGAGATACTTATTCACACGTGGAAGCAAGAAGATTAACAAACTTGAACTAGTAAACTTTGCCAGCATGGTGTGAAAATTCCCAATAATTGAAATGACTAAATCCACATAAAAGCAATGTTCTTAAACCACGAGAATCTATGAAGCCATCAAAGTTAGAAAAATTACGACAGATCTTTTAAGTAATCTCTCTACCTTCCGTTAAAGGCAAACGATCACTTACCCAAAAATGGAACGAAAAACAAGAGTTACGGAGGACGATTTTTTCATAATGTATAAAAATTTCAAAAGAGTAATTAAAATTAAGATAAGGCAACCTTCTTGAATTGACGATCTCCAAAGGCTCTAGAAACCTCAAGGCGACCCTGTAGTCGTCCATTAGGACCAACAGAACCTCCAGCCTAAACAAACAAGATATAGACATTATTATCCAATGATATCAAACAACACATATTCATGGTTAATCAATCTTATATTTGAATATATATATTTATGAACATCAACTGAATATTCACAAAATCAAAAGTGATTGGAAAAAAGAATAGTTAATATCAATAATTTTATATGTGATCTTACTAAATAATTAGCAAGCCTAGAATTTGTTGTTGGTAACCATAACATTTGACCTAGGCAACTCCACTTGCAAATGCATTCTCATTGACGCACCTGCAATCACTTTCAGGTGCTCCTGCCAATCTTCCATCAAGCATCTTGATAAACACGCTTCTAATAAGTATTCACAAAAATTGACTACATATTTTTTCACATTGTTATCTCATTTTGAAAGCGCAATCCTCAAAAGTTTGTGTTATTTTATCATTATTTTTATATTATATTTTTTAAAATAGACACTTCCTAGTGCCCAGTTCAAACTCTTTGTCTGTCATTTCCCTGCTCCCACTTCAAGTTAATTGACATTCACATGAACTTAAGAAAGCATGACACATTTATTTGAAACTCATTTTGAGAAAACAAGCAGGTGAACTTACAATAATTCATATCAGCAGGAAAACACTACGAAATATAGGCATGAGAATACTCTAGGGGAAAATGAACCATGTAATAATTTACTAGATCTTAACTAGATAACAATGGCCCGTGTTAAATGAAAACATAATGAGGCATTAACAAAACCTGATGGCCAACACAGAAACACTAGAACAGATGCAAGAAAACAGAAAACAAAGATCTTTTTTATGGGAGCCAGACAAGGATCCCATTTGTAATTGAAGCAACTTGTTCACAAAGCTTTATGTTGGAATACACGTTATTGCAATGACAGTTCAGAAAGAAAGTGTGGGAGGAGAAAAGTCAGAATAATAAAAACTTTGATATGATCTATCGCTGGATTATGGCAAACATTTTACCGAAGTTTCCAACAGGTCAATAAACAAGATTAGAAACCATATGGAATCAATTTAATTTAAAAACAAGCAAAAAAAGAGAAGTGTTAGGATACATAGGAGAAAATTGGGGGAAAAATTAAGTAAGAATGAAATATGTACCATCTACAACTAATGTTCAGAAAAGAAGGTTCAAGTTTTGTTAGAACAAAAGGTAAGAAAGTTTAGTTTGTCTATAAGAAAAGTAGACAGCATGAAAATAGGGAATATGGAAGTTTAGGTAGAACATGAGACCTAGTTTTGTTTGTTCAGGTCAGACTGAACAAGCTTGGGAGTCCAGCTCAACATAGAGAATAAATTTTCAGTAATTGGGCATACAGATTTAAACAAAGTTCTTAAACTTAACAGAATGCTACAGATTGATTTGTATGATTAATACTACTACCTATGCAGTATGTCTCCTTGCATGAGCTGATAAATAGTGAATGCCAACCACAAGATTAAGAAACATATGCAGAATATTTCTAATGAAAATGAACATTGATTATGGTAGTTTTACGTAGAAATTCTTTGTGACAGAATGACAAACATACTAAACAATCACTTGAATGACAAGTTATCGCTTTTAAAGACCAACCAGAACACAGAGTTCGTACTTTTTGAATGCGAGCACGTTCTTGAGGATAGATAGCTTTGTGTTCTCTTGTCACAACAATGGCCTTCAATGGAGATCTTGATTCATTTGAGAGACTCAGAGATTCATCAGCAGAAGCTGATCGCGCTAATATAGCTTTAGCATCTCCAATATTAGCAACTAAAACCTAGACAAAAATTGACATTACACCGGATAAATATTGACCAATATATTAGAAAGATCAGATAAAATCTAAATAATATATGACTAAGCTCATGAAAAAAGAATGCATTTAAGCACCACAATCAATATAAATATATCAAACTTTAAGATCGATAATGATGCAAAGAAAGATTTCAACAAAAACTAAATTGATTATTCTAAATAAATTATTTGATTCTTCCAAGTGCCAGAGGTTTTAACTTTGTTAGAAACATTGAAACTTAATCTACTTTGTACATTTTAAATTCAACACATGCACATGCACACACATACAACAATATGTATGTCCCAAAAAAAATCTCCGACAGCAGTACTCATATCAGTATTCAAGCAACAAATGAGAAAAAAGTGGCATATCATTCAAGCCGATATAATGGAAGTTTAAGGGGGTAGTGAATCAACAAAAAGGATGAAGGAAACAAAAACTAACTGTTTGCCCCAAAATCCAAACGCATACAGCTGTTGCACCATCTAGCCAATTCCCTGAAAAGATTTCAGAAGCAAATTATAGAATACGGTAAGATTTAGAATAATATATATATTAATCAAATGTAGTATAAAAATATTTTTTATAGTTCAAAAAAAATCATTAAAAATCAGAGGGCATTTAATAGACAACTGCAGATCTTAAAAAAAGAAAAACATAGAAAGTTAAAGATTGACTAGGGCATTGCTTGTGCTCTTGACATGATACTATTGTGGCGGTGGACAGACAAGGTTATAGTTGGTAGAACTTCATAAATCACAGTGAGAAACGGACAAGATTTGGCTAGGGTATCCATTGAAAATGGAATACTCCAACTCAATGCTGATAAGCATACCTCATGAGCCACATGGATTTTTTTTTAATTTTTTATTTTTTTTACGTGTGTGTGTGTGTGTGTGAAGAGTGTGATTCCCTTACCACTTAGGTATTTTAACTTCAGAAAAGGGAGGGGAAAAAACAAAAGAAAAATGGTTGGACAAAAAAAGTTGATGAAAATGAATGATGCATGTTTACCAAACATTAACAAAATAAAAGAAACCCAATAAGATCAATGATGGCTACAAAATTTAGTAATTTGTGGTAGAGAATGTCAAAAGAGATGTAGGGATATTAGTTTTTGTGGAGTGATAGTTTTACATGATCATAGGGAAAGGTCCTATAAGTGATGGGCACCTATTATGTACTCCTTGTTTTATGGGGCCCCGACAGGCATCAAACAATTCATTTAAGTTGCTAGCTTTTTCCTCAAACAAAAAGGTGCTAAGATTTTCTTTTCAAGTCCAATTTCTATGGGTTTGGTTCACTTGGCCGGTGTGGAGATTGATAAGAACATGAATGAAACTTTTAACTAATAATGAAAAATGGACTAGGTAGGTCTAAAGCAATTAGTCACATGGACAAGCGAGAAGTATGTAGCAAAATCGGAGTTCCAGAAAGGGGAAATAGTTATTCCTCCTGGTCCTATTTGAATTAGGTAATTTATCAACTGAATTGCCTCAGTAATGTGTTTTGATGGTGTTGGCTTCTTTAAATGCCATTGCACCCGAAGTAAGAATATACGATCGACCACATCTTAATTCTTTAAATGCAAATGCACCAGAAGTATGGATATATGAAAGAATACACCTTTGGACAAGATACCCGGATTAATCAACGAATGAAGGAGAAAGGGTACTCATTAGCAATGACATATTAAGTCATCTAAGTCATGTTTCATACTACAATATTTTGCCAAAAGTTACATGTTGGGCATTCAACAAGGGATTTAAAAGTTAAACATCAATAGACGGCTATAAGTTCACCAAATACATTACAAAGACACCATTCTCCTCTAAGTAGATAATGAGCACAAAACTGTGCACCGATTACTCACCATACAACACCATGAGAATATTCTTCATCAGATTTATTGCATTTCTAGAAGGCTATATATGCAGTCATTCAGAAATAATAAGATAATGAGAGTTGATAAGGACATGGCAAAGAACTATTAGCCAACATAAACTCTATAAAGCGTTTTTTTTTTGTCACCCTAGTACATTGTTTTCTTTTTTTCACATCTGACATTTGGCTGAAAGTTTTATGTCAGTGATAATTAAAAGATGTACCCTTGAAATAGAAATATACTTCGGGGAGCATTTTGGATGACAAATAGGCAAGGTATCACATTAATTCTAAAAAAAAAAAATGAGAATGTTGTTAATTCAAGAAAAATAATTTTGGTCTACCTTTAGCACTTTCTTGAAGTAATGATTCATCGGTTCTCCAAAACCCTGTGGATTGAAAGCATCAATTAATGATGGCAAAAAGAGTTTTGCATTACAATGATTTATAATAGAAGGGGAAAGAACAACATATATTATACATTATTATGGTAAACAACTAAACAAAAAACAAGAAGATCGAAACAGAAGTAGATATAGAAGCACTCAATGGGACTAAATTAATACTTAGTCTTGCAATGGTTTGAAATGTTTCTTTTGCACAGTAATGAAACAGGTATCCTAGAAGCATAAAATCCAGGTACAATTGCTACCCAAAGTACTGCACATTAGATATACCAAATACTACACATTCAAGACACCTTTCCTTATATTCCCACAGTCCCACCATCAACTAATGACATGCCAAAATGACTTTCTTGCAAATGCATGATGTTTGTAGCTAAAAGGTTGACTGGACCTATATATAGAAAATAAAAACTAGTTCTCCCATTTTCCAAAATTTAACTAGATATTTCATTAGAATAGATCAGGAATGCTCTTCAGTGTCCTACCAGAAGTTTGTTAAAAATGCATTTAAGAGCCCATTCTACATGCTCAGGCCCCCCAACTGCTTCAGTGCTCCTGCTAGGTCTCATTTTAAGCATGCTTATGTGAGTTTGCATGTGCTCATGCATGTGATACTGACTTTTTTATTTTTTTTTATTTCCTGAATAACATGCCCTATAAAGAAAGTGTGTGAATAAGGGGTAAGCTCACTTGCAACACCAACTAATTCTAAAAATAAATACTGATCTCACTGCCCCAACCACTTTAAAAAAAAAAAAGCCAAAAACCTAATGTAGGGGCACGCCAATGGATACCCATGTAATTTCACACAAGGTGCTCAAACTTTTGCAACTGTCACTCAAATTCTGCATAGATTTCATAACTCACTTACTGAGTGTCTACTCCTATTCTAGAAACATATTGGAAGTGCTTTATGATAAATGTCTAAAAATTTAGGCAATTGGCAACCAACTAAGCAATTCACTTGTCTCTTATAAACCTCTTGACCCCAGCTGTCCCATCCCATTCCTGTGAAAAAATGGGATCAGGATGGGCTTAGAACTCCAAAACCTATCCTTATAGGGAGAGAAGAAGAAAGAGGAAAGAAGAAAATGAAGGAAAGATGAAGAAATGGGAAAAATGAAAGGAAAGAAGAAGAAAAATGAAAAAATAAAAAAAAGAAGGAAGAAGAAAAAGGAAAGAAAGAAAGGAAGATAGAGGAAAAGAAAGCAAAAAAAGGAAGAAAAGAAAAAAAGAAAGAAAGGAAAGAAGAAGGAAACAAAGATGGCGGATATCTACTAGGATGTATGACTGGTACTGCTATTGGAACAGAATGGGAAAGTGGGTCCATGGAGAAACTATGACACTTTTGTCCCATGGGATTTAAAACCTTGTAAGCAAGTTCATTTTTGTTATGCATACAGTTTGTTGATTCCATTTATGTTGGGGAACTAATTTTACATTCACTGAATTTATCTGCTTATGGTCATTGCTTCTGCAAACATATACTGGCAGACATGATAATATATTTTACTTGTATTCAGCAAGTTCTTGCAAGAGCCATATCCGATTTGCATTTGTTTTTGCTTGTATCAAAATGAACAGTTTCGGTACTTGCTTCATGTTCATATCAGTCAATAGGAAGCAGACATTAGTATCTAGAACACCATGTGCATATATTCGGTCCATATTTGCTCCAGTTCTATCCCTAAAGGATTTAGGAACAAGAAAGTTACTTTCTTTACACAAGTCACAACCTATGAAATGGTTGCTTGGATCATTCGAGGCCAAGATGGTTTGAGAATAAAATGGTATTAATGTGTTGCTTTCCCCTAACATTCTTTGAGCCTTAAGGTTCAAACAAGAACCTAAAATTAATCCTAATTACATGAACAAATATGTAATCAACCGAACAACTAAGATGAAGCAAATTAAAGATAAAAGTCAAAAGTTGAATCATTTTACTAAGATAACTCAACTCAGCTCAACTAAGCCTTAATCCCAAACTAGTTGGGATTAGCTAATCATTTTACTAAGATATACATGTAATTTGTGGTCAAACTCAATGCAAGGCTAGGTTTGCCATGCCACCCCATACCATCCTGCACAGGACGTACCGTACTGCACCAATACCTTATCAGTATGGCATACCATACCGTACCGACTCTCATACTGTACAACCAAACCACATATTGACACTATAATGGGATGGTACTAGTATGGGGTCCGGTACTAGGAGAATCTTGATGCAAGGATTTGCCACTCAAATGGTATCTATCTGCAGGAGAAACTAATAGAGTAAATGGAATTATCTTACCAAAGCAATTATCCGAAATCGTACAAGCATAACATATAGCCAACAACAACATCACAAGAAATATAATCCGTGCGTGTAAAGAACATATAAAATCCCCATGTAACTAATTACTTCAAGAGATGCACAAGCACAATGTTTAAGCTAATATCAAAAAACCATCACTTTATAACATGCATGTGCTGCTATATGAAATAAGCACAGGTCATCACTTTACATATATATGTTGCACTGTATGTTAAGCTATAATAAGCTACCACATTAATACTCCAAACACATGCATATGACAGAGTAATACTCAACTCAAAAATCATTCTAAATTAAAGTTTCTATAAAAGAAACAGCACCTTTTATCCAAATATTCGTCATATAATGGAGTTGCAAACAAAAATGAATCATAACATTAGACATCAAGGTAAAACTGATCAGCATCTAATCATTGCATTATGAAACGGCAAAAATGACAACCATAAATAATTTCAAATGCCTTCGTTACAACTAAGCACAACAGGAAAAATACCATAGGTTTAGATCTCAAATTACCTTCAAGTATGGCCTTTTTGGCAGCTTTTACATCCATCTGCAAGGGAAAAATTTAATGAACAAAGGATAACATTATCGAGCTCCACATATACCCTAAGATATGCAAAATAAATACAACCATAGAATAAATAAAACTTTGAACTACACATTTACCTAAAAAAAAAAAAAAAAAGTATTAGGAAGCATATTCAAAATCTCATGTCAATAGACGCATATCTTGAGAGAGTGAACACCTGAGATCTCAGACCTATAGGTTTAAAGTTGTTGAAATGGATTAACCAGCACCATCCCTGTTAGACAGGGCATGGCAGTGCAGGGACATCGGTAGGACACCTAATCTGTAGTATCATCCTCTCATTTCTCTCCTATTCTCTCACTTCCTATTCTCCATCATCATTGAACCGATCCTTCCGCTGTTGTTGCCCACATCTATCAGATCTTGACCAGAAACTCCATAACCATCATGGGGCAACAAACCTCAATAGCCACCAAGGAAATAGAACAAAATTTCAATTTATCTCATGGTTCTTCCCTTCACTCATGTACAGCAAACTCCATCTTGGCTATAAGCTTTACCAGGATTGATGATCTACACCTACAATCACGAAATCTACAGTCTATATCTTCCTTCTCCTTCTTTCTAACACCATGATAAAATATGTATGCATGTACATAAGTATGTGTATGTGTGTGTATATATAATTTGTGGATTCTTGCCAAGGATGGATTGTTTAAAAAATAAAAAAAATAAAAAAAAAAAAATTCAGCACCATTGGTTTATGTCATGAAGGGCTCCTTTTTTTTTTGATAAGCAATGTCATGCAGTTTTTAGTGAATAAAAAAAAGCAGATGAATCTGCAAATGACGGGCAATGCAGTAACAGTCTCATGGAAACATTGGGTTTGGTGGAACGCAAAACTTCAAAGAATATGGTTAAGAATTGAAGGATCAAAGGTAACTCATGAAATCACTTATTCAAGATAAAGTAAGGCTTAGCTGATTGAGATCAGGTGCAATTAAGTTTAGAAAAGGCTTCAACAGGGAGCACTTCAAAAAATTTGAAAAAAAATATATATAATGGAAGCCATGAAAAGGTACAAAATGAGGTTTGCATGCAACTCGAGGAAAGTCCAGAGAAAGCATGTTGACAACCATTTAGAATGAAACAAGGATAAAAGAACAACTAAAGAGTGACAAAATGACTAAAGATAAGTAAATGAATAGAGACATAGTTAGACAAGCATAGATCAAAGAAGCATAGTGCTGCATCTATGTCATAAACAGTTTCGTCAAATCTACTTAACATCCTATGTTCTATGTTTCTATCAGTTTTCAGCAACAATTGACATATTTTCTTATAATCATCAATCTTGCAGAACTCACTTAGGATAAAGGAACAACTAATGAGTGACAAAGTGACTACAAATGTTTAAATGAACCAGGGTAAAGTTTGACAAGCATGAATAAAAAAAGCATAGTGTTACATGTATGTCATAAAGAGTTTCATCATGTGTTATACGGATGCATGGGTCCAAAGATGTGTCAGACATATATCCAAATCAAATATGCATCAAACACTCGGATACTTAGATTCTTCTTTTCCAGTTTTGCAGATAGATTGATAATTTGACTCTTCCACTGATGAGTTCAACCCAACATAAAAATGTTGAAAGTGATTTTTTTTTTCTTTTTTAGAGATTGGTCAAGGATGTAGATATTGAAATAATTTTGCAAAATATCTTTCTTTTTGTATCTCTTAACAAATTAGGAAGTTTGCATATAGTGAAAAAGTCCCCAATGAATAATAAATATACTTCTGATATTTTTTCAATAATATTGAAAATATATAATTTAATTAAAATTATTTTTTATGTATCCTTGTATCTCCTTTTTTACCTCTTGCCAAGATAGACACTTGGACACATAGTAATCCAATTCTCATAATGTGTCCATGTAACACTGGTTTCATCTATTCTACTTAGCATCCCATATTCTATGCTTCTATCATTTTTTTAGCAACAAATCAATGCCTTCTCTTTTATACCATCAATCTTGCAGCACTCACTTAGGACACCTTCTATTCAGTGATCACTGCTAAAGATTCAGGATCTGAAAATACTGATGTTCTGTAAAACATTTTGAGTTGCAATATTTTACAATAACTGACTGATATCAGTTCAGCCATTTTTGCTAATTTTGTAGCTAGATTCAGAAATGCACGAGATTAGTATTTTGCAATTGGCATGAGTACCCAAAATGGGATATTTCAATGCTAGAGCAATACATGACATGAGATGAAGCAGAAAACTAGAAGCCGGAGAAGGGGAAAAAGCATGACTTATGTGTTAAAATTTAGAGTAAAAAGACCAAGCAAACACACCGACTCACGTGGTAGCCCTGCTGCAAGAACATTTGCATGTAAATATCTCTGTGCATATTCAGCAGCCAAACGACCACCATGTCCATCATAAATTGCAAAATGTGCACATCTGCAGAGAAGATTTTCATGAAATAAATCACATGCACCATTTATGCATAAAGAACATAGAAAAGATATTGCACCAGATGGTTATCTGCATGATATTGCAGCAGATTGCTATCTGCATGATATTGAAGCAGATTGTTATCTGCATCCCACATGACCACAATAATGCACACCACCAAGGTTATAGAACCAATATAACTAAAAAAATGATAGATCTTGACAAATGAAAAAACAAGAACAATTGTGGCACCAAAATGATTCATTTAGTTTTTCCTCACAGAAAAAAAAGGCAAAGAAAAGAAAAGGAAGAACAACAGAAGAGAATGTGACAGATGGAATGACATATAGTTAGGAGATTATCAAATATTCAAATTAAAAATGTAACAAGATATATCAGCATATGTACTTTTTAAAAAAATCATCCAGGAACAATAACTAACATATGCAGTCTACCAGTAAGTACTTAGTTTCAGAAAGCAGTTGGAAAAACACGTTAGATAACTGCAACGTGACGAAGAGCAAAAGCTTCAATGGTAAATATTATTTCTGCCCGAGAAAGTAAAACAGTTATTTCATAAAATGTCACGACTTAAGCAAATTATTTACAAACTGCCATCAGCATATTTCAGAATAAAAAAAACAGGAGTAAAGCAATTCAAAATTCAAATACATATGATACCATGCATGACAAGGAACTGAGACAATCACATAAATTAGTAGGGATATGCAGGGAATTCAAAAGAATAGCAAGGCTGCAATCATGATAGGGAGACAATAAGCAAATGAGCACCTTAAGTTTCCAGGATATTCCAAGCTTGCATCTGGAAGAACCACCCATGCATCCTCCATCGTGTGTCTAGAACCCTTATCTTCTGCTGCATCAGCTTCAATAAACGACAGTTTGCTAACTTCTTGATGTACGATTTGTGAACTGCACAAGACTGCATCTTTAGTTGTACTATTGATCTCAGGGATCTCAGCGACTTTCTTGCAGTCCTTAGAAAGCTCTTGCTGCGAATTACTTCCATGTTGACTAATTGTTTCATTGGAAACTTGCTGGTTTCTTTCTAGCACATCATTTTCTTTCTCAACCCTTCCCTTTTCCCCACCTTCTGCATCTAAGTCAGTGCCCTTGGTCCTCTTTGCAATGAAACATTCATCCTGGAAGTCGGATTCGCGTTTATGATCAGCCATAATATTTTATTTTTCCTCTACCCCTGAAAGTTGAAAATCCACGACTTGCTCTAATATGAGGATCTGATAAATGATTCTTCAGGAAATTCTGTACAGTTCCAACTATCACCGGCAGCTTAAAAATGCCCTCGAATCTATATAATAAGCAATACTAAATGCCTGTTAGAATTATGCAATCCAAAGAAGAAGCTACAAACATGAGTCAAAGAAGATCAACCTTTAAAAGATTGCAAATAACTTCCAACCATACACAAATGGATAGAGAGAGAGCATGAATCCTTGCATAATTGGGACATGAATGGATACATTTCGTCATCTTCATGCGTTCATATCGCCGATTAGAGATTTTCTACAGAATAAGAAATTTAGCAGGCAGCTACAGTAGAGGATTTTTTTTTTTTTTAATAGACTTCGGTGAGATTACGGCATTGATGTAGTGTGATGATATAACTCCGGCCAGGAGAAGAAGATTTAACATGAATCAGCTTACCTGAGCTCGACCGCGGAACGCCGGCAAATAACCACCGGTCACCACTTCTCCGGCGATCCCCCTTTCGGTCACCCTGTTCGCTCAATCGGACTGGGTAGGTTTAGGGCTTCGGAAGATGGTAAAGAAACACTGAAATAACTGGGACGATGGGTAACTGGCTTAGACAGACCCGCGCCAGGGCGACGGGGCCTGACCAAACCTAACCCGAGTGTCCATCGGATCAGCCAAATCCAAGCCGGAAACTGACCCTGCAACCCGAAACGATCTATCTCCAATAATATGCTCAGTTTCTGATAGCTATTTCTTTTCATTTAGAGCTGGAACTTCTGCAATCTGAGATTAAATTGGAAAGGTCCAATTCCCAATCAGCAACGATTCTATGGGATTTGGTTCTCTGTCTTGAAAACTTGATCTAACAAGACCACCCTATTTTGGAAGGACCTGGATAAGGATTTTGTACCGATTAGCATAGGTTGGGTCTAAAATACTCGGCCGAGCTTGGGCCAGCTACAGGTCGTATAGATTTAGCTAGATACAACATGCAATATCAAATGTAGTTTAAAAGTTAAATGTTATTTTTTTTTCATTTTTTTTAAATGTACATAGTATGGGTATTTCAAATGACATACCTTTGTCCATGTGGGATATAAATTCCCATCAAAATACTTCTTGGATGTATTCCTCGTACTTGTACGAAGAGTTGTACTTTTAAAATTCTAAAAAAATTATACAAACTAGCCGAATCCATTCTAGATACTTCTTTAATATCTTTAGATACAAGTTGAAGATTTTTATTTTTTTTTTACTACTATATTTAATCATGAATAATTAATTTTAAAGTCTATGATGTCGTTATCAATATATAAAATATTAATTAGAATATATAAATTTTATCGATGACTAAATAATGAGCTTGTTGATGCAATTTTAATGATTAAATATGATTTTTTTTAATATATATATATATATATATATATATATATATATATATATATATATATATATATAATGTATACATATATAAAGTACACATAAGTATGTACAAACGCATCTATATAAGCTCTTCATGGTTAAGTTGATTAGATATATCACTTTTTTTCTATTATTAATCTTGTATTTTAATTTTTTTATTTAATTATTTATATCCATTTATATTCATCATAATTATAATTATATTTTTTATTTATCTTTTTTTTATCAAGATGGATAATAACAATAAATATAAAATTATTTATATAATATATATATATATATATAATTTATTCACTAATTTCTATAAATATATATATATATATATATTTCATTATTTATCGGAGATATTTTCATAACAAAATAATCATTGAATTGGAAAAGATCTGCAGAGAATCTTTCAAGATCGATCGGGAGAACATCGGACGGACGATCACCGTCAGCTCACAAGCTTACCTCAAACATTCGTCACATTTTTTTCCAAACCCAAGACCCAATATATCCTACCGCCAAACGTGCATTCTGTTTCAGTACTCTAAAACCGTCCAACCCGATCAAATGCGACAGCTAACCTCACCTCAATTGTCCCCCAATATACTGACACGTCGTCAACATAACCCACAAAGCACCACGTGTAATACAGAGGTTCCTTTTCATCCTCCACCTAACCCAGCTGATCCATTCCACCGTCCTGGTTTAGTTTGATAACGAATTCGGAATCATTACACTCATCCCCAACGCCGACGCACCCCAGCATAAAAGATCAAACTTCTAGGGTTTTACAAATTAGAAACTACGGAGGCGCCAAGCAGGGGGGGGGGGTGGGGATTCCTCATTCGAACCCACAGAGGGGAGCGAAAAAACCCTGAGGGATCCCAGAATCCAGAGTACGGCAGAGGAGGCGATCGAACTCCCATGGCGAGATCGAGCCCGCATTTCTTCAAGGTTTACTTCCCCCAGCTCTCCTCCGACCACTTGGTATGCCATCTCTCATTTTCTCCTCTATATCCCGATTCGGGTTCTTTGGATTCAAGATCGAATCTTGATCCATAGAATAGCTCGAAGTTGTAATCTTTTGTGGGTCTTGCAGAAAATACCGCCGGCATTCCGCGGATACATCGAGCACGAGTTGCCGGGAACTGTCTCTTTGAAGGGGCCGAGTGGGGGCACATGGAATGTGGAGTTCGTAAAGAGCTCGAAGGGGCTTTTATTTGCGAATGGGTGGAACAAGTTCGTCGCCGACCACTCGATAGAGCTCGGGGATTTTTTGGTTTTCCGGTATGATGGCGGGTTGCACTTCTCGGTGCTGGTTTTTGATGCGACTGCTTGCGAGAAGGAGGCGGCATTCCTAGCTAGGCCATATGGAGGAGGGCACATCACCATTGTTGGTGGAATCGTGGGCGGTGTGGAAGGGGAGACTATGGGAGAGCATGATTCAAAAGCTTTGATTTTGTCACCAAATGAGAGTTTTGGAGTTGGTCACATGAGGAATATGTGCAGCATTGATTGTCTTGCGATACAGGCCCCACCCTCGAAGACGGAAAAGAAGAAGAAGGGTTCTCCTTCGGATGAAGTTGCTGCAATATCTCAAGCTGATTTGGATAGTTGGAAGTTGAGAAAATCCAAGAGTAAGACACCTGGTAAGAAAAGTTGGTTTTTTACTATAATATAAGATTATTTCTGTATCATTGTTAGCATATGTCCAGATCATCAGATTGGAGTAATTCGATGGTTGTAGCTCGTATTAGTCCACCTTCTGGAGCTTTGGCTGTGCCACATAAGAAAGTTCATGAAAATACTATGAGAGAGGACATGCATAAGAAGAAAATCGTCTCAAGCGGACATACTATAGCTGTGAGCAAAGCTAAGACAAAACTTCAGCGTGGGCGCCGTAAGTTTATTATTATTATTATTATAAATTATGAACAAAGCTTTAGTGAGAAATTAAGTTTTAATGCTCACCCATTTCCTGAAAAATTATGTAAGTGTTTCTTCTTCAGCATTACTTGTGCAAGATTTTGCTAATGTACTAAATTTTTGGGTTCCAGCAGCTAAAACTAGTGCCCTTTCTGTGACATCGACCGCAAAATCCTTGAGTAAGAAAGTAGGTAGACCCACTAAAATGAGTGCCTGGAAACAATCTAGTCAGATGTCAGAACGCTTAAAATTGCTCCCATGTACTGATGTAGCTCGACGTGGGGAAGGTGAGCTTTTGCCTTTCTGAACAAATATTGTGATTGTGTCTTCTTATATTTACCAATTCTCATGCTTGTGAAACACTAATTTGATTGATATAGATTTTTTAAATTTATTTCTTTGTTTCAGTTAGTGGTAAGTCTTGTATTGTCTTGCTTCTTGTAGTTGTGGCCAAGGTACAGCGAATGCCAAGTCTAATTTCACAACGGCGACTGGTCACAAAAGAGGAAATAAATAAGGCTCTTGAACAGGCAAAATCATTCAAATCGAAAAGTCCTTTTGTTCGTGTGGTTATGCGGGACTCCTATGTTTATGTTAGCTTTTTCATGGTACATTTTCCTGTCTAATTATCTTGCTTATTATTTCTGATTAATTGTTTAATAGACCAAGAACTTCAATGAATTCCTTCTTCTACATATTACAGCAAATTCTGCTCAAACTGGTGGTGTTTGTTTTGAGAAAGTGCTCCTAATTGCCTTCCTTTTCTGTATTTCTTCATTTTGAATACAGCATGTCTCTTGGGGACTTTTGGAATTTGACCTAATTATTTAAAAAATATTCAGGAGATAGGAGAAAAATTGAATTTTCAGATATATCTATTACAGGACTTGTCTTCATTGCAAAATCATGCATGTTAGTTGCATGAAAGGGTCTCTTTGAAGGTGGAAGCTTTATGTCATTCAATTGTTGTATGTTTCCCTGTATTATATGCGCTCATGACATACAGAGGATAGTAGTTCCTTTGTTAATTTAAAATAGCTGTTGTTGATGTTTAGTTCATTGCATTACGTTAAAGCTACATACGAGATAATCATGGTAGCTGATGACAATACTTAGGTACTGAAGCATGGCCAAAGAGGTCATTTAAATAAAAAAATGGTTCTTCTGTCTTAAAGTTGTCCAGAGAGCCCTCCTGATATCAAATCTTTTGGAAATTAAATTCTGGCAAGGAGTTATTTTAGGAATCAGATGATACATCTATGAGACATATTTACCAATTTCTACTGATTCGAGTGCAGAGGCTCTGTTTTCCTATGCTCATTCACCGCATGTTGTGTTCCATCTTCTGAAAGTATCCAACTCCTTTAGTTATTGAGGACATTTATTCTCTCTGTTTCTCTTATCTGATACAAGTTAGGCACTAGGAAGAAAATCTTGAGAAATAAAACATTTTATTAGGCACAGTCATCAATTACTACTATCAGTGCAAAGGTTCAGTATTCTTATGCTTGTTTGCTCTGCATTGGTTTTCACATTCATAAAGTACCTGGCTCCTTTGCTTCTTGAGGATCTCCGTTTCCTTTATATTCCTTTTTAGGGTAGTATTATCTGACACAGGTTTAGGCTTCTGGAATAAAATTTGTGAAATAAAACATGGTGCATGACTGCATGGGACCCAAAATTTTTTATTTGCATTAATAGCTTATACTTCATCCTCTAACAATTTTTGGTTAGAAAACTAGCTAACTTGTACGAAAATGACAGAAAAGTGGCTTCAAAAGAAACTTCTGGAGAAACAGTTAATCGATTCTGACAATGCCCTCTGACTTTTGGTTTTGTGATTAACTTTTCACATGCTCTAGATCAATTGTAACCTGCTCAGGACTAGTTGTCAAAGCAGCTGGAGAAATCCACCCGCGGTATGTGAGGCTTAACGTCTTTTAAGGAGTAGAACAGTCAATTATTTAAGGCTTTTTCTTTAGACAAAGTCTGAGCCCATATGGTAACCTAGACCCTCTTGGTTACTGATGTCTTTATAATGCTGTGGATGTAAGCGTTAAGTAGGAATCATGTAATTAGGATTTCTTTAGGTCATTTTTAAGAGTTAAGACACTAGTTTTCTGTTAAAATAATAAGCTCTTCGCAAGCTGTTTTGTAGAACTGTTAGCAAGAGTAAGAAGAGGAGGTTCTGGGTTCAAGTCCTATGTTGTGCATCTCCAGAAATTTGAACTTGGATAACTTATACAGGGTGGGTCTCCTTCCTTTCTCTATCTCCAAAAAGAAAGTAAGAAGGATAGGAACAACCGTATGGTACCTTTAGGTATGTTTCAATATTACAAGGTCACTCAACAGCATACATATTCTATTTGAATCTGGCCAAAGATCATGGTCACGTACAATCCTGCCTTTGAGTATATATGCTCCTCAATTTTGATTATGTCTATAACCTCTATTTATAAATTTTTCTAATGTTAGACCTGCTGCTAAGGACTGAAGGAGTGATTTTACATAATCTGAAATGGTTTCCTAATGCTTAACTATTAATAGCTTTTTGCTGAATGTTTACATTTATTTCTAAAATAGAAGGAAAAGACCGCAATGTAATCCTTGAACAAAGATGCTTTTCACTAAATCAGTTGGCCTGTAAACTCTGCTTCTTATCATTTTGCAAATGTAGCTTGTATTTCATAGGTTCTAATGCCTAATTCTTGGAAGTTTTAGTTACAGTATGTTTCAAATGCTAGAGGTCCTTCTCTATATCTTTTAAACTTTTAACTTTTCCACATGTTACATGAAATGCAGAACATTCCTTATCCTTTTGTAAGAGAGCATCTTCCCAAGATCAGTAAAAAGATGACCCTCTGGGATCCAAACGGGAAGCCATGGGCAGTCAACTACGTGAGCTATAGCAGCCGTGGTGGTTTCAGTGCTGGTTGGGGTGGGTTCTCTTATGCCAATAATCTGGAGAAATATGATGTTTGTGTCTTTGAGCTTATCAAAAGAGATCATATGAAGGTGCATATCTTTAGGGTGGTCAAGGAAATTACACCATTGATTTGTAACACCAAGTGCAAAAGTTGAACTTCATAAAAAAGGGTGTCCTGGTTCAAGGCTCCCACCATCATGGATTTAGGGAGGGTAAAATGTACGTAGTCTTAACCTCCTATGTAGGGAGGCTATTTCTATGTCTTGAATCCATTAGACCCAGATCGCAATAGGTCATCATTACCATTGCAAAAGTTAAACTTTGATTGTATTTTTATACTTATTGAGCAAATTTGTACAGCTACAATGTTTCTATCTATTGAACTAAAATATGGAAGTGCCTCGAGGCTTCGGCTTTCATGCGTACTTGTCTTTTTATTTTTCTTACCTGAATTTGAAAATGCTCCTCTTAAGCAAATCATGCTCTATAGCACCACAATCTTGTGTTCTGATTATCAGAGATAATTGTGTAAGCGGTATGGAATGCTTTAGTCATTTGCTTTAAGAGGAGCAAATCGTAACATAAACTGGTTTCACGAGTGTTTGGTTCATATCATGATCAGCATGTGAACACTTTATTGATTTGATGATTATCTTCTTGGCCAATGATTACTCAGGACCTGTGAGGTAACTTGTGTTGATGTCATTGGCACCGTTGAATCAGAGAGAGACATGTTTAAATTTATAAAGTTATGAATTGAAAAACGCCAATGCCTAGTGAGGAGAAATCGAATAATTAGAAAACTTTCTCTATCTTAAGGTGTTCAGCCATGATGTCATGCCAACAAAATTCTTTCCTACAGCCACCAGGCACTTGAAGGTACTCCGCTCCTTGACGATCAATTAGACAAAGTGATCTCCAGTATCCTTCTGCTTGGTGCCATAGTGTGTCAATTTGATGTTCTAGCTACATAATTATGCAAGGTGCCTTGTGACTGAGCTATTGTAGTGGGCTCTGATTCTTTCTCAACTACCTTGTTGGAAATGCAATAATTGTTGATGCCTTAATCCTGTACACAGTACTGATAGCATTATTATCGTAATGTCAAACTTCTAAAAATTCATCATGTTGAGTTAGAACAAGTTGTTGTCTAATAATAATAATTAAAAAAAGCTTTACTTAACTGGAATATTTTTCAGTTAGTTACTATCTAATCATTGTAATGGAACTAAGCTCGGTTCAGAGTTGATTGGAGTTAGGGATGGCGGTTCCTTGTTTCAGCAAGAGGGTGGCGGTACTTGACCACATTCACTCTACTGTGCTCTGTTATAAGAAACACAAATACATCAAGCAAAAGTATCGATCCAGTTAGCCCATAAACAGAATAATTCCAATATCCCTCAAGAATAGACCCCCCTCCTAAGTTGTCATATATTGCCAAATAAAACAAATGGTTATGGCTTTGATTGGATATTCTGAACTAAAAAAATCTAGCAGTATAATACCAAACTAATGGACTTTACTTTGTGGGAAAGAGAATCTGCACAGGAAATAAGTTCATATTGCGACCAAAGGACTGGAAAAATTTCAGCTGTGAAAGGTGGGTTGCAGGCATGGATATGCTTAAATGTCACACTCTAGGCCATCTTTTTGTTGTTTTTATGATGTCTGTTATATCTATATTACAATGGTTATAATGGTATTATATTACAATAATGATCATAACGACCATTATTTGTTCTTGTCTTAAGTTAAAATTCATTAATGCTTGTTTGTAATGATTATTTTACTTAGGTTCATAGTTGTATTGTTAAATTATGAGCAGATTCATTCCACCACAAAATTTTAAGTTCATCATTGTTTTGCTCAGTGATCACCAAACTAACATTTTATTACAAAAAGCTAGATTTTCAAATAAAGATGAATTTGGTTTTTCGATACACTGTAATGCTTGCTTGAACCATTGATGGAGCAATTACTGACCGCCACGGAAGCGTTTTGTTTGTCATGTGGATAAAAAAGGTGAGGTTGCATTTATAAATTCAAAGCTGGAAATTCTGCAATAAAGGCCCACTTTATTTCCCATTTTTTAGGTTGGGGCTTTTTTTTGAGGGAACAAACAGGGGACTACTTTTATTTTATTTGCAATGTGATCTAGTTTGAAACTCTCAAAAACTTTTGCCTCTGGACCCATTCTATGTTTGATCAGAGTTAAATGTACATACTTGTTAATGCCAGATATACTTATTCTTTTTATATCAAATGGTCAGAAGGGCCAGGGCATGAACGTTCAGAATTTTCAAAATCAGCCCCAGATCTGCAAGAGTGGAAACAATTAACAGACGAGCAAAATCAGCAAACAACTGCAGCATCTGCTATCTGGCAATTGAAAATTTAATTGGCAGGCTACAATAGTAGTTTGTCATGTTATATATCTCTTCTTAGATTGTTTTCTTAGACTTGATTGCTCTTATAGTTTCTCAAGTTCAATCTAAAATCATGTTTAAATAAATCAGTAGTAAAAGCCATAGTAGCCTATTATTTCTTGAGAAAAACTAGGGGCATATTTGGTTGGAGGAAAGTTGGGCTCTAGAATAAGAATAGAGATGAGTGACTCCTATTCCAACCATTTGATTTTGGTTTGAGGAGTTCCATTTCAATTCGAATTCCAAAGGAAATAAGAATGTTCTAATAATCTAAAACCTAATCCCAACTTTCTCCTAGCGTTCAAATCTTATTTTAGGAATCAAATACATTATGACCATTTTGAAGCCCATTCTAAACCATTCGCCTCAAGAGAAAAAGACTTTTATTAGTTTTGTACCATGCTTACTGATTATATTCTGAGATGCTGTAGCCCAAGTATCTATTAGGAACTTCAACTCATATTTTGCAGATTTTGCAGGCCATGGTCCAGTTCAGGAGGGGTAATGGGCTGAGTTGTTCCTATGAGGTCTGCTTAAAATGTCCTCCATCTTGCATCCATCCCATTTATCATCAGATTGAAAAAAAGGCATAGAAATTACTTAAAAAATACAAAAATGGAACAAAAAAGGAACAAGGACATGGCAATCATCACAGGAGCAAGCCCAATGTGACGATTTCCTCTTTCCGTCGCTGTCGAGAGTGACTACTCGAAGCCATCACTTTGGGCCATGCTGTGGACTGTTCCACCCCCAACACCGGATCTCGGTAGCAAGCACTGTACGATGACCAGCTGATTCGATTCTTTTGGATCGCGCCAATTGCACTTGTGGTTAAAACTGGTTCACTTTTTTCCTGGTTAGCGGGCCATGAGGGAAACCGTACCCATGCTGGATGCGTTGACCGGTCAACACGACATCTGCGGCCCGGCGTCCCACTGATTCCACGACTGTTCGTCCTCAGTGGTCCATCCAGCTCTGCGATGTTTTTTTATGCGTTGAGGCTTCGGCACCGTCCGATCAGGATCCAACAGCTAACTGAGCGATTAAAGGGAGAAAGTCCCGTCTTTGGGTTTTTTTTCTCTTTTTTTTTTTTTTTCCTTCGGTTTGGTAAGCAGGATGCATAATCCCATCCTTGCATAAACACCATGATTAGAGTCAGCGCACCAAATATTTAAAAGCTGGGTTGGAGCTGGTGGTCGAGAGTTCTATAATATGATTCCAATATTATTGGTCATTTAAGTCGCAACTCGCAACCTAATGGATCCCACTATTTGCTTTCCAACCAAGAATGTAGGCAATCATATGCTACCAGTTGTGCACCAGAGGATAAGACTGAGAATCTAATCACCATCAAAGAATCCCCTCCAAAATAATCTGCAAGGCTATGAAGATATCAATAACATGTATCAAACTTTTCAACCTATTTGAAAAGGTAGTAGTTATCGTTTACATGATATCTTGCAATCAACTTGGCAGCCCATTCGCATACCAAGCGATTGTGATTTATGTTTCGATACAGAGGAGTATATTCAGCATATTATACTCCAATATTGTGTGGCAGCTCAGGCATAAAAAATGGCCATGGTTCTAGACTCACCAATATTTCCTTCTTTATCTTTGGTTGAGTTTCTCTATTATTAGAGAAAGATCTTCCTTTAATGCTCTAAAGTATTCTTTATTTATTATACTGCTTATCATGTATGGCTGGCACCGGCACCGAATGAATGAATGTATATATCAAGGTTTGAGATAGAGCACTTGATTGTTTTTGCTAAAAGCTTCTACACAAGCTCATGAGTTCCTCCATAATATTTTTTCATATGGTTCTTTAATGTAGGGACAATCTATAGCTCGTTTCAAGCAATTTCTGCATCATTGTGGGTCTCTTATTTTACTCAGAGACCGCCACCTCAAAATTTCCTCAAAATCAATTTTGTTGGTGGTGTACAGAAGAAAAGGTGCTTTTGATGGAGCAGGCTTTATTATTAGAAGTGCTAATATTGCTTTTGTGGCTATGGATGGTACTGGGATTCATGACAAAAAAGTTTCAATGGTGGAATTGCATACTATATATATATATAGGCCTTATGCTTCTCAAACATTGTGGATGACTAATATTTGTTTGGATGGAGGTTTTCAAGCAATTATTAGATGGATTTTTGATCCATTAATTGCATGCTAAAATTAGATTTCATCCTCTTCTAATTGTTTATATTTGAGGATTCTCATATGTATAACAAAGCCAACAACGTAATTGACTGGATGATATCTTATGTGATCAATCATACGGGGGGATCAACATTATGAGATTATAGGATACATCCTTCCATTCAATTGTTAGATATTTTATTTGCTAATTCCTACGGATGTATTTATACTCTTTCAATTGAAATTATCTAATTTAATCAAAAAGAAAGAAAGAAAGAAGAAGATAGCGATCTATTCCACCTGGTTATCAATCTAGATGCGGACATAGAGGGCCCAACCTCTAGGTTGCCTTGGCAAGACAGAGAAAAGTGCCAAAATAGGAGTAGGAAAAATTATACCTATAAAGATGTTAATAATGCAATGAGTTATTTTAGTTTTAATTTATGTAATTGTAATATTCTTGGAATAAGTTTTGAATGGAGCCGATTTTTTACCATGCTCTACATATGTCCCGAAGCAACCAATGCACAACCCAATGGTGGGTTCATGCAAAGAATGATGGATCCTTCTTTTTGAGCGAAGTATAATCTTGTCCCAATTTTTATCCATGGAGAACTTAAAAGGGGGCTTGGATGACGTTTATGCCGGGAACAATTATAATGGCTCACACTTGAAATAGTTATATTATGTACGAGAAAATTTAATAAAAATTATAACTATTTCATATTTTATGCTTATTTTCTAAAGACTATTTAGCAATATAAAAGCTTACTCCAAGAATTACATATGCTTGTTTTATTTTCCGATCAAATGTTGTCCAGTGAATGCCGAGGTTTGGATATACATGAATCCACATGCAATATATGATACCCTCCAAGGTAAGTTTTCTACATGGTATTGAGGATGCCATGACAAACAAGAACTCTTCCTGTATTACAAATGAGTCTTTGGTGGAAACTTGGAATCTGTTACACGAATTATACTAATCTCATCCTGCCAACATGCCGTATCATCAAGGAAGAAAATGGGGAATCACATCTCTATTAGCTCCTCTATTAATTAGTTTATGGCTGCTCTTGAAGTCCCGATAGACTTGGATCGTAAGCTCAAGTGTTGGGTTTGGCTCACATTAAACTACCGCAGCGAGGAGCCAGGTAGGCTATTGATAAATTCTCTGGACAGTAATTATATCAACAAATTGAGTTCCGATCTCGGCAGATCCATGGTCGCACAGATTTTGGATATTACAATTTTTCTGCAAGAGAAATCGGTACACCCAATACCCGATGCAAGAGCGAGTCAATGGGTATCCCCACCCTGTACAACCATGCAGCCTAGAACAATATATAAGCATACATATTTGGAAACTAGTCTTCGTTACGATATTTTAAGTGTCTTCTGAAATAAATTTCTATGTTAAATTACTCATTAATTTCTGGATTGATCTTGGGTTGGTCCTTTCGAGGGCAGCTATCAACTCTAGGATTATAACACGAGCCGGTGTCTCCCTTCCCCCACATTCCGGACCTTCGGGAAATTAACCCCGTCCAAGGGATCCGGGTCGTGTATCGGTTGGACCGGACGTGACTGGCCCTCGTGTACCCCTAATCAAAGTACCCCTAATCAAAGTAATATGAAATGCAACAGAGAAAAGGTGGCGGCCAGTGGCCACTTTACGATAGAAAGAGAAAAGTTGAGGGTGAAATTGTCGTCTTGTGGCCTTTGTCGCCTAGCCCGTAGTCTCCGGATGGCGAGATGATGACGGTACTTTACGGAAGTTCTTTTTGTCCTGTTCCATCGCTTGATGGTGTTCTCGCTCGGTGATACCATCCTTCCCAGTTAATATTTCAATTATTAGCTTTCGTCGTCATTTATCGCCGGCCGATTCCTTGCCTTTTATGTCCCCTGCAATCACTGCGGCCACCCTTTTACCGTCCTTTTTCTCCCCTTATCAGAGCAGTCGGATCGTGTACAGTACATCTTGATATGTTATTTATTTTCTATAACTATATATATATATATATATATATATATATATATATATATATATATATATATATATATATATATATATATTTTATTCACTGAAGCGACGAAAGTACGCCGTTGAGCAAGATAAATTGATAAAATCTTCTATAAAAATTAAATAAATTATATTATCATGTCTTTTTTTTTTCTCCTAATGTATAGAAGAAAAATATCCCACGAAACTTGTGTTACTCGAATAAGTGAGTTGAAAGATACGTAAAAGTTGAGCAAAGTCCAGCTTTATACTTTTCAAGCTTGGCAAAGGAAAATTCAAGATGGATTTAATGTCAATATGGAGTAGAACCGGGAGAATAGTTTTTCAGATTTGCTTCATGTATCAGGATAATTGAGTTCAAACCGATCTAATTTGTGCCCCCCCCTCCCCGCTTTTTTTTTTGTTAATTTAGAGTGCTGAGTTTGAACATATCCATGAACCAAGCCTTGAATAAGGCTTAAATTTGACTTCTTTTCTAATAAAATAAAACTAAATTTATGATTGCTAGTCTAATTAATTGCATAGAGCAATGCTTCATGAATCTAGCATCTTACACATCAAAAGTTTTGCTACCAAGTGATACAGAGATATTAGTATAAAATTCAAGAATCAATGCAATACATGGAAGCATAATTTAACATAACGACGTTGAGTCAGGCGAAGCCCAAGAATATCTTGTGTGCCATATAGCATGTTTTGTCCATGATTTATCATCCATGAAGCCAAAATTATGGAAAAAAGCCTCAGCAAGAGTTAGTTATATAATTAAAAATAAATGATAGCATCGAGGTCTACAAAATTGAAATTAAAATTCATACCGATCGATCAGTTATATGAGTCAGTGTAAATCTGTACCAGATCAAATTGGTGAGAACTAACATAGAAGCGAAGATCAAAAGAAATCGAAAAAAAGGAAAAGATAGAAAGAGGGAAGAGAGAGGAAGAGGATGGTCAGAAGAGATACCGTCGGTAGCCACAAACAAACCATGGGGGCGCTCAGAGGACCATCAAGGTCTTGCTTTCTTTGACAAATCTCGACTGAGAGAGAGATGGAGAGAGGAGAAAAGAAGAAAAAAAAAGAAAAGCTAATAGAGAGACCGTCGTAAGGCTTCTGGTGGCCGTTGGATGGCGAAATTATGGTTTGCCTCTCCACGGGCATGAAATAGGGATGATCGTATCTGTTTCATGAAGTTTTTTTTTTAAAATTTGGACCATAATGAAGCTAACAATAAAATTATCGGCTCACTATTCATCATTATTTTTTTTAAAAATTGAGATGAATAGGGGTGACTGTCCCATTCCACTGTTGGGGCTTTGTTCATACCTTTTCCACTGTCTAATGGCCATGGTGGCCATCCATCATCCTTTGGTGCCTCTCCACTACCTGTGCCTTACTTTTATATTCTTGTTCTTCTTTTTTTATCTCTCTCAATTAAACGTGTCTTACTCCTATATTCTTACTCTTCTTTTTTTATTTCTCTCGATTAAATA
Organism: Cocos nucifera; assembly: GCA_006176705.1. Taxonomy (NCBI): domain Eukaryota; kingdom Viridiplantae; phylum Streptophyta; class Magnoliopsida; order Arecales; family Arecaceae; genus Cocos; species Cocos nucifera. The sequence continues at coordinate 92,686 of QRFJ01000119.1, read as the reverse complement.
TCCTATCGAATGATACTGAGCTGCGGCTTTCCAGTGGCCTCAGCGGACCACCGTCCTCTTTCGATATCATTCTTTCTCTTTTTCTCTTCCCTTCTCTCTTTCTTCATTTTTTTTCTTTCTCTCATTTGGTGTTCCGATTTGATTGATTGGACTATATTAATTTGCCTAAGAATATTTTGATCCATCTAGTTTGAGATGATTTGACGAAAGCCGGATAGCATGATAATACCCTGCCATTATCAACAAAAAAAAAAAAAAAAAAAATCTTTCTTCGATGAGGGAAAAGAAATTATCATTCAAGTATTTTGAAATATTGCATATTAAAAGACAATATTCGAATTCCATGTCCTTTTCCAATAAGATGAAGATAAGGATTCTCTTTTAAAAGACTGTCTCAAGGGTTCCTGCGCATCCATAAAGACATCATATCTTCAGATGCCAAAGATATGTGCATACTTTTCTATTCAGAGAAACCCAAAAGGAGCACCAACCGTTCAAGCGCTCCCTCGCTCCCCATCCCCATGTCCTAAAGCTCCGTTTGCTCACCTCTCTCCCCACCTTCCATCTCTTTAATAAATTTTCCCTCGTGACTTCCCTCTTCCTGCCCCGAACAAAAAGCTCACGCGCTATGATCATCTTGAACGACTTGGGCGGCCAGGATCTCCTCGTCTTGTGATCGTACGGAGGAGGTGAGCTGGTCGGCTCGTTCGACGTGAGTACAGAAGAAAAGGTAAAAGAATTAAAATAGAAAAAGTAAGATGGCCATTTAAAGGAACCTTTTTTTTTCCCCGGCCATTCTCTTCTCGTTCCGTCTTTTGATTCGTCCTCTCTCTAATCTTCCAGATTTTTATGGTTCTGCCGGATTATAAGGTTCCCCGGACAGCCACTGTATGCAGTCGATTCCGCTCCCTTTTTTTTCACATAATTTTCGATCACATGTCGGCTTATTTCGTGCTTTTGGTGTTGGAGGTTTTTTTCTTGGATGGTTGGGTATTTTTTTTCTTGATTTTCTCGTTGCAATTTAGAGGAGAGGCCTTTCAGAGAGTGGCTTGGATTTCTATTTATTTTTCGGTATCATACGGTGCGAAGCGATTTATACTCTCCCAAATATGCTCTTTCCTGTTTCGTCTCATGTATATAAATATGGTGGTGCTTGGATTTTATATTTTATTTGGTGAATTAATACTGTTCATTTTCAGTTATTATAATTGTAAATGGGTGAATAAAATCATCGTGCATTGCTTTCTTGCAAGAATACACTAATAAATGATCTGTCTGTTTTGAATTGGTTTCACATGTCTTATGCTTCTCGATGTTATACTGATGATGATGCTCTGGTGGAGTTGCATCCATACAAACAATGCAAATGTGGAGTTTGTTAGTATACGTGCCATTTATTTTTCGAATTCAACATACACTTTGATTATGCTAGTTGAGGTCAACAAATATTTTCCATCATAACTGAAGTTTACTTCCATTAATGCTTGTATGTTGGAGTAATGGGAGATTTTTCTTTGAGATGCCAATCTTTCCATGAGTGGGGAGAATCATGATTGTCATCATCTATCTCCATTTGTGGTAAGAGATTTTATTGATCAGTATGTTCTGGATGGATTTAATCTTGGAGCTTATTTGACCTAGACTTTTCAAGGAATGGTGATATTTTTGAATAGATCAGATAAGTATATGTGTTGGAATGCTAGTGTCTATGCACAGATTGGTAAGTCAGTGCTTGTTCTCCCTTTCTTCTTTCATTTTCTACTTTCTGCAGGTGATTTTGCGTATGTGGTATTGGTGGTAATTTTTGTTCAGTGATAAATGTGAAGCTGAATTTCTTCTTCATTGCAAAAGATTTTGATGTTATAGTTTGAGATTTCTGCGGAATAAATATCTGCAGCATTTAAAATATCTAACAGCTCATTTCTTCTTGCGACCATATGTTGGTGCCCCATTTCTACTGGAGGATCCTATATTCTTTAAATATTTTTCAATATAGTAGAAAGTAGGGTTGGAATATTGATTCATTATGACAGAAAATGATTCCAAGTTCTAAGAAATTATAAGTGTACAAGTTTGCATTTGTATGGCCAACATTTTCTCCTTCATATTATAATGCATTTCTCACTGTTTCAAGGGAGCAGGTTGCTAGTGCTAGAGGATTTTGCTCATGGAGGTTAATGGCTTACGGCAAATAAATAGAGCGGAATGTACTGTTCGGGACTACAATGATGCAAAGTTAGTGAATGGTGTTGGTGAATTTGACCCTTGGACAGCATGGGCATACAAGCCTCGCACAATTTCCTTGCTGCTTCTTGGTGCATGCCTTTTAATGTGAGTCCTTATGCATGTTTTTGTTTTTGGTTATTTTATCCTTTTTTATGTTTTAATTGAAAAAATTGCCTGCTAATATTACTTGTCTGCTTAAGGCATAATACAAGAGGATATGTAGCTGCAAAGATTATCATGGGCTTATGGATTGAGATATGCTTGCAAAATTTTCTTAATCAAATAACCTTCGTTCAGAATTGCCTAATCATGCAACTTCAATTTATATAATTCGAACTTCTATTGACAACTGCATGCTTGAGGATGTCAAGTTATAGTGTCTACTCCATGTGCCTGCTAACTACTCACTTAGGTCCTCTTTGCTTACCTGGGTCGCCTCTAGGGTCTTTCCAAACCTTAGGTCGCATGGGAGGGCACGAGAGAGAGGTAAGGGACAGAATGGGTGTTTCACAAAAATAAGGAGAAACAACTAAATAATATGATCTCCTCTTCTTGTTTTCCTGAAGCTGTTAACCTTCATGTGTAAAACCACCTAGCACTATGGACCTGGCATTTTGAATACCTTATGGGGGGTGGGCGGTAAATAAGTGGTATGTGTTACTCTTCTTTTTCTCAGGAGAGATAGGAGGCACCACTTAAATGGAGTAAACTCCCTTATCTCCTAATAATTGGAAAATGGAGGTTGCCCCCTCTCTGTCATGGTTCAATATGATGGCAATTATAATGTTATGACAGCTGTATGATGGTTTCAGATGGGGTCGTCTATATTATAAATATCAATAGCTAAATAATGGACATTATTTCACTGTTATCTGTTACAATGGTTGTTATATCATAGGAAAAATAGCTGTTATTTGTCATCTTCACAGTTTACCTAATAAAACAATAAGTTTCTTTGAGGATACAAATTATGATAGCAAGTTTCCCTCCAAAAAAGTGGGTACAAATTAATTTTTATTGAGTAAACAATGATTTGCAAAATAATGCCATTATTTTTTTAATCATTTCCTGTTATTTTTCTGTTATAACTCCATTTACAACAGCTTTAATAACAGCCATCATTTTAATATTAAACAATTTGCCTCTTCAAAAAATATTAAAAATTTTAAATCACAAAGTATGCAGAAAATAACAGGATATGCCATAAATTCTCTGGTACGTTTTTGATAGTTATAATTTGACTCTTTCTCCTTTGACAAAACTCACCAAGAAACAATTCTTTGATAAAGCAGGTTACACAGATTAGTGGCAAATTTGAACTGCATATGCTATGAAGGAAATGCTCGGTTAACCTTAATTTAGGAGTCATATAACCATGCTAAGTGGCGATAGATTTTATCTTCTATTTATCTTCCAACAATTTATGAGAAATCAGTTTCTGAAAGGGAAAGGTGAGGCCATGCATGATGGGCTTAACAAGCGGTAAACTAATGTGCAGTCTCAATAAATTATCTATGCATGAACTCTGAGAGAACATGGATGATCTTTTTCTTTTTTTATTTTCATAAAGAAATAGTCGAATTTCCACATATTGATCTTTCTATATGTTCTTTCAGTTGGGCAAGTGGAGCACTTGATCCAGAAAGGACTGCATCTCATGACAGTGTCACATCTGTGAAGAGGTATACCTTTCTGTTGAAAAAAATGTTCCATGAAAATTTTCCAGCAACGGTACAATACATCTGTAAGGAGCATCATTTTGCACAGCATTGTTTTCTCTCATTTAACTAAATCCCGTTCTTCAAAGATTTATGATGCTTTATAGCCACTTGATAAAGTGACATATGAATTGTTTGTTTTTATTATCTTTTGTATGCTTTTTGGTTTATGGACTTATGATTACCACCTCTAATGAAAAAAGGAAAAAGTTGCTTACCCCTGCTCTCTTATTTATCAGGGGTGTCTGGGCAATGATTGCAGTCTTTCTTGCATATTGCTTGCTTCAAGCACCTTCAACGTAAGATACAATTTCCTTGTGCTGACTCGAATGATTTTATTATATTAAATATGGTGGTGTGATTTGCTTAGTAATGCAGCTTAAATGTTAAGGTTTTGCCTTAGATGGATGCATGTCTAGGGTAAAACCTTTCATTATACATGGGATATGGAAATATGAAGCATCATCATGTGCTGTACTTGTAATTTTACTCCATACATATAGCGCAACATATGTTCTTACTATCATATATTTGTTGGTCACCATGTCTATGTCAGCATCTAATTATTGTCTATACAGTTCTGTTATTAGTAGTATTTGATCATCACAGAAGAGTTCAATGTCCAATGTCCAATGTGGAAATGGTCTGTCCAGCTTGTTTATTGAAGCTAAAGTTTTTTCTTTCCCCAACAGAACTTTTTCCTTATCAAAAAAAAAAAGAGGAACTTTTTTTCGTTTATAAGATGTAGCAGTTGTGCCTTTTCGTGCGATGACTGGTTCAGACATGCACATCACCATGATAATATTGAAACTGAATTCCATTAGGTAAATAATAAGCATGACCAAGAAATAATTATGAGAAAGGCTTGGAAAAGTTGTCATAAAATTTGAAGTCCTTGGTTGAGTTTCAAGATGTTTCTAATGCTGTAAAACCATGGTGAGATTATTTTCTGCAGGCTGCAGCTGCTGGTTGTTATCTAGCAATAAGAAGCAATAATAAATCCTTCTATTATGATTACCGGAACTGTGATTTTCAGGGTGCTTATTAGGCCACATCCTGCTGTTTGGCGCCTGGTTCATGGAATGGCTGTTGTTTATCTTGTTGCCCTTACCTTTCTGCTCTTCCAGGTCTGTTTAGTTGGTTCGTTCTTTTTCTTTTGCGTGTTTACACGTGCTTGTGTGAGTGTGACTGTGACTGTGTTTATGCATGTGCACCTGTGTGCGTGCCCGTGTTTATGCTGTTTTACAAAAATGGACTCTGAAAATTGATGTGCTTGTAATTGAAAAATTAAGTATTTCAGTACCATATGCTTTCTTTTTCTCTCCCAGGTATCATGTAAGATTTTATTTTATATTGATTAATTTTTTTCGTGATTTGTTTTGGAACCATGACACTATCGGGATATCAGTTAACACTTCTCTGTTTTTCTGTTAGATTGATAGCTAGCTTAAAATATATTTCTTGTAAGACACTCATTCTTTCATGTGTTCATTGATGAAAGGTAATCTTCTTGTATGTTGATTGCCAGATGCTTTGCATTCTGAGCTTTTAACCATGTTAACATTATATATCAAAACAAAAAAGCTTATCATTCTCCCTCCACATGATTATGAAAGTTCTTTTTATGATGATCTCATAAATTATCCTTCTTTGCAGAACCGTGATGATGCTCGACAGTTCATGAAGTACCTTCACCCTGATCTTGGAGTTGGTAATCCATTTAGTTATTGAAAGTGTTAGTTTGATGAGAGAAAGTTAGAATTGCAGCAAATCAGTAATTGTGAAATCCTTTACCATGTTCATACAGAACTACCTGAAAGATCTTATGGATCTGATTGCCGTATTTATGTACCAGAGAATCCTAAAAGCAGGTTTAACAATGTTTATGTACGGCATCTTCATTCACCATCAACTAGCATTTCTCATTAGTTTTGAAATTTCATTGTACATTACCTTTTGGGATTCTGCAACTATACTGATTTGGGTTATAAATTTTTCTAGGAAACGCTGTTTGATGAGTTCGTTCTTGCTCATATTTTTGGCTGGTGGGGCAAAGCTATAATGATAAGGAATCAACCACTGTTATGGGTGCTTTCAGTTGGGTTTGAATTAATGGAGGTTTGTTTTGAATAATTTCATCACAATTTGTCCCATTTATTCCAATGTTTTCACTTAATGCTGAAAGTTTATATGTTTGAAATTTTGCAGCTCACTTTTCGCCATATGCTGCCAAACTTTAATGAATGTTGGTGGGATAGTATTATTTTGGATATTTTGATCTGCAATTGGTTTGGTGAGAACCCAGTGCTAACACTCTAGCCTCAAATAGGCCAGTATCCAAACAAGACTCAAACATATTTGTATGGATTGAAAAGGCTCCCTTGATAAATAAATTATAATTGTGTGGATTTTAGGTTTCAAGAGTTTTCATGAAGTGTACTGTTATTTGTTCAAGGGTTTTTGGTATATCCTCCCAAACATTTAAATTTACACGAATATCCTTTCAAAATTGATATTTGCATGTATATTCTCATTAAATACTTATTTTGCATGTATAGCTTTCTTTTTTCTTATTTTTTGCATATCTACCCATATCTAATGCTGTTAAAAAATTAATGGTTTAAAATTAAAATGACTGAAATACCCTTATGGGTAGATGTGCAAAAAAAAAAAAAGAGGATATATGTGCAAATAACAATTTTATGAGGGTATTCACATAAATTTAAATATTTAGGAGGGTATACATGCAAAAAATTCTAATTTATTTTTTATTTATTTCATCTAGATGGATTCAAACCCTCTTACTTTATAATACGATAACATATTGCATAATATAACAACATGATAATGATATTATATAATAAATGATATATTAGAATATTATATTATATTTTATTTCTGGGAAAAGATGGGATGACTTATTAGAACTTCTTTCATTCAATAAATAAGTACAAGAAATCCCTTAGACAAAGGAAAGAGGGAGAGGAGGGAGAGGAAGTGACCGGGAAAAAAAAATCATGAAAATCATTGTAAACCAAAACTAGGCTACTAACAACAAGAGGATTAATAAAAATTAATAGCCAACATATTTTTCTCCTATGAAACTTTCCATAGTTTTCAAAGAGGGAGCTAGCTTTATACATGCCACTACCGAGCCTTAATCGCATCCTCCAACAACCCTTTCTTGGCTTTAAAAAGTGATGGCGTTGGCGTTTCTCATGCCTTTCGAACGTTCCAGCATAGAGAAACTACTATAATATCTCACATGTTCTATTGCTCTCTTCCAACACTAGATGCCTCCACTCTATCCAAGGAATATCAAAGCAAAAGGTTCAAAAAGGGTGGAAAGGCTAAGGAAGGAGGCCTGCCTAGTCTTTCTTGATCTAGCAAAGCAAACTCCAATGTAGAAAACTCTTGTGAAGTGCTCGGCTTAGCATACAAAACTATGACAATGTGCATGGCGTTAACTGATGGAAGGAGGATACAACTAATCATTCTTGGCAATGCTGATGAGCGGGAGTATGAGTTTGATGTCGAGGAGATTTTCAATGGAGGGAAAAGAGGTAGTCTAGCCGGTTGTCCTTGGGAGCGGTGATGAAAGGGAGTATGAGTTTGGCATCGAGGAGATCTCTAGCGAAGGAAGAGAGGAAGACTCAAGTTGGTCATTCTTGGGAGTGGCAATGAAAGAGACTAAGTCCAATAGCAAGGAGATCTCTGACGAAGAGAAGAGGGATGCCGATGATGAAGTAGGGAGTCGAGGGAAGGAGCTCGGTGTTCTTGACAATGACTTCAAGGGCCTTTTGACTGTCATCCCTAGCAATGACTTTGCACAACCTCGAAAAAAATTTAGAAAAGCCCAACTCAATCCAACCAACATGATTTGAGTTCTCTCAAGAATTCTTCACACGGTATGATATATATAGTAGAATCGATTTTATATTCCATATGATATGATATACCTTATATATTTCACAAAGGCATTTTTGATAAAAACTTTTAAAATAAAATATGATAAGATTGTAAATTCTTGTTGTTATGTAATGACCCAACCTACAACTATGTCCATTCCGAGCAAATATAAAAGCAATCCATCTAATATCAGGTTGGTTTCAAAAGCATATTATTGTACATTAGAGGAAACATGGATGGTTGCGGTATGTCTATTTTTTAGATAAAATAATTTTGATCTATCGTTTGATAAAAAAATTGTTCTATTTATGTAAGTTAATAAATTAAGTATATTAATTATTTTAGTTAAGCATGTTAATTTTTCTTCCATTAGAATAAGGAAAGAATCAACAAATCAAGAGAGGCATATTTATGTTTTGGTTTTTTTTGCATGTATACCCTTCCAGACATTCAAATTTGCATCATAAAATTACTTTTTGCATATATACCCTTATAATTTTTTTTGCACATCTACCCATAAGGGCATTTCAGTCATTTTAATTTTAAACCGTTAATTTTTTAATGGTGTTAGATAAGAAAAAATAAGAAAAAAGAAGAGTATATATACAAAATAAGTATTTTATGAGGGTATGCATGTAAATATCAATTTTGAAAGGTATTCATGCAAATTTGAATGTTTAGGAGGATATACATTCAAAAAATCCTTTGTTCAATTACATGATGTGTGTTTTTATAATGCCTAATGCATTTTATTGATGTTTTTGTTTGTTTAGGAAACTAAGTTTTTCTTAAATGCAGCCTGACATGTGAAAATCATATATTGCCTAAAAGTAGTTTTGATTTGTTCCAAAAAAACTGAAAAGAAAATTACACATATATATATATATACTTTTCTCCCTTGAATGCTTGATATTTGGTTTCTACAGGCAGTCAAGGACATGTTTACCAAATGTACGGCATGATAATTATATGGACTAGTATTCAGCATGCTGATGCATGCACTTTACTTAAGAGGAGGGAGATTAAGGGGTGACAATTTTGATATGGAACTTAGATTAGTACAAAAGGCTTACCTGCTGAGAGGGAAGTATTGGAACTCAGTGCCCTAATAGTAATAAATTACAAGTGCTGTTTTAAGGCTTCAAAATGAGGTCATGAATGGCCATGCTTGGGCCTTTTATACTAAATGTTTCAAGTGCTGGCCATGCTAATTAGCGCATGCTATATTGAGCCAACATTGGCTCTTGGCATGGATTAGCATTGTTACTACTTACTAGGGTACTTCAAGATCTAAATATTTGATGTGGACACTTGGACACTTCATGACACTCCTTGAGACTTCAAATAAGCAAACTATAACATAATCACAAGTACATTTCAACCTTTTTCACCTACACCTACTAGTTTTCTAGTCTGACACAACATATGGCTATGGTTTTGTGAATCCTATTACATTGCAAAGTAGTTGGTTCAACAAATTATTCATTGCATGAGTACATTTGTACACATATCTAGATATTTGCATACTGTAGATATATTTTGATATTTGAAATTTTGAAAAATCACGTCTAACTTTTCCAGATGCTCAGCACCCATGTCACATGTTTGGAAACATTATTGTTCACCAAACCCTACTAAATGATTTTTAATTTTTTTACTTAAGTACAAAAGCTGAAGTATCAATATCAATATTAGGGATGGGAGTTACAATAGTTGATATTGGCACAACAAAGGTGACAACAGTTACATGTGTTGGCATGATAGGATGCTGAGTATTGAGAACTACTTTTTGACATTATGGTATGGATTGCTAGCGTAGACCGATGCAAGTTGGTACTTCAATATGATTAAAAAAAGATTTTGAAAGGTTTTTTTTTTTGGCACTAAATGACACGATACAACATAACATGTGTGATCAAGGTTTGCAAAATCGATACCATGATCTATACCAATCAGGTACCGGGTTGGTACGGTTAAGGTATTGCACTCTACCGACACAATATGCATGCCGATGTTTGTCAGGCACCAATTCACCGAAGACCCTAGGGCTTACCCCTAAATGAGAGAAAGAGGGTGGGAGGCACTGTTCCAGTGTCTTACTAGTGTTGATGGAGAGGATGGTGGTGTTGGATATGGTAAATGAGTTGTGGAAGTGAAGGATGTGGAAGGTGATACTAGGCCCGACAAGTTTGTAATGTCAGTGTTGAGGCTGAGGTGATGGAGAGCCATGATGGATAAGCTCAATAGGGTAGACATCAAGTGCAGCCTAGGGGATCGGGATCAGATAATGAGGGGACAGAATAGAGGCAGGAGGGAAAGAGAGAGGTGAGTAGTCGGATCATGATTGAGAGAGAGAGAGAGAAAGAGAGAGTCGGGACTCTTTTATATATAGGAGTGGTTTCGTCTAGGGGAACTGAGTTAAAACCGCTCGAAACTAGGTGGAACCAGTTAGTTCAACCCGGTTTGGTTTGGTTTTGAGTAGTCTGTACCTGGACCCTTTTCGGGAGCTCGAACTATCCTGGTTCCAACTAATTTGGTTGTGCTCGTTCAAGACAGTCTTGTGAATCTTGTTTGCCATGTTGTTACATGACAAGAATGGGCTTTGGCACTGTGTTTTAAAACCTTGGTTATATTATTAAAATGATTTCATGATCAGAAGGATGCAAAGATCCAATAGATGTTACCAATCTAGATGATGCAGGATGCAAATGATGTGTTTTGTTGCATTAATTCAAAATTTGCCTTTTCTCTATTCCTTAATTCAACATTTCCTTTGGTCACATGAGAGAGAATGTGGGGGCAAGAAAAATCCTATTAGTTGTTTTTTTATGACGAGAAAGAGCATTTTGGAACAACCCAAGGAAAGATCATCCTTTTGGGTTCACATGCAGGCAGTGAAATTATGCTTGGGGAATTTGTGTTGAAATTAGTGTGTAGATCTTCATCCACAGGCTGATTGTGCCTACTGTTTTGATATTTTTAGCAGCCTAGTCAATAAAAGAATCTTAGGGATGCTATAAGAAATTAATTAGAGGGACAGATATTAGGTGTTAAACAGTCAGCTGTATCCTTTATTTTTCTTTTTTCTTTGCCTTTTCCCCCTTGTGAGAAGTTAATAGAGAAGACAGAAAATACCATGCCAAAATGATGCATTATTTTGCACCTAATGTTATAGTTGAAATGGTAAAATATTGAAGGATACCCTTAACGATTCCATTTCTTGAAGCAAAGCAAAGACTGGATGTTTGTTGCTGATTTGGATATGCAATTTCCAAATCCAGACAGTCCTTATTGACATCATTTTTATGCCTTAAAATTGTATTGATCCTATGCATACCATTACACAGAGATTGTATCATTTTAAATGACATCCAGCATGCTACTTATTCCTTTCTTACTGCATTCTTCATTTTAAAAGATATGCAAGAGTCCAGTAATATCTATGGCTTGCGATGATAACATTCATGTCTCTTGTTATTTAGGTATCTGGGCTGGAATGCATACTGTTAGGTACTTCGATGGTAAAACATATGAGTGGGTTGGTCTAAGCCGCCAGCCAAATATCATGGGTAAGGTATGTTGATGGCAAGTGCTTCCTTTCTGAATATAACTTTTCCGAATTCAATTGCTGCATGTGACTACATGGACTTGGATATGAATATTGGGTATAAATATGTGTCCTAGTGTTGGATTCTGCTCATCTTTTAAAATTCTGCTTGCAGACTCTTATGCAGGTGTCATACCAATAACTATTTCTAGCTGTTGGGTGTGGCTAACTCGGGGTGAACTAAAGGTCTTGAATAACATAGGAATTGTGACTGTAACCAATCTCATTTCAGATAATAAACAAGCTATTCAATTTAATCTACTACAAGTAGCACTATCTAACTATTGTGGTTGTCCTACTAAGGCTTGAACTTAGGCAAATGAAAGTAAGAGAGTTTGATATTTTCATCTCAGTTGTATTATGATCAGCAAGAAAATCAATGTTCTCATCAAATACAAAAATCACAGCTCTTGCATTAGTGAGATTAGCCTGATGTATGTAGGATTTAGCAGCATTTCTTTGTAATCAAGCCCATTTGGTAAGTATCATATATAAGAAAAGGAATCCACTTTCTAAGGATTAAAAGTACACAGGTGGTTGAATTCTCTTTCTGATGAATTTATATATCCTTTGTGTTGATTGTGGAAGGAATATTCGTTGACCATATGGGAAGAAAATAAAATATTATATATTTGAGAGAAAAAATGTTATTGAATCTTTGTTTGGTAGAAAAAATTATCCAATCTTCATCTTAAAAAAAAAATCTTTCAAAATCTCTGATGTCTGAGTTTTGCTGCTGGACTCTTTTGGTGAATCTTTTTCTCCTTTCCATGACTAACAATCATATGTTTTTTGTTAGAATCATCTAATCATCCTATTGACCTTCGATATATTTTTGGTTAGAATCATCTGATCATCCTATTGAACTTTGATTCTATTTTCCTGTATTAAAACCTCGGCTTGACAAGGTGTGATAGGTAAAAAAGCATGCCTCTGTGCAGCAGATCATGTGGTAATTATAATTCAGTCCATGCAATTGAATCAATAACCTTGCACTTTAAGTCATGTTCTTTTAAATGTTATATGATGTCACACAGTGTGTTTGGCATCTATTCTACCACTGGTTGGTTTGCATAAGTCATAAACTAGACTAAAATATCCTGTTTAGGTTTGTTGTGTTACATTATCGTACATCCTTTATTCTTGCTCTTCATTTCTTGGATCTACCTTTTCCCTTGAAGGTGAAAAGAACATTGGGCCAGTTTACACCTGCATGGTGGGACAAAGATGAGTGGCACCCGATGCTTGGGCCGTGGAGGTTCATCCAAGTTCTCAGTCTTTGCATTGCTTTTATGACAGTGGAGCTTAACACCTTTTTTCTCAAGTTCTGTCTTTGGATTCCTCCTCAAAATCCCGTGGTTGTGTATAGGCTGATTCTATGGTGGCTGGTAGCAATGCCAACCATCCGTGAGTACAATTCCTATTTGCAAGACAGGTCTCTCTCTCTCTCTCTCTCTCTCTCTCTCTCTCTCTCATTCATTTAGTCTTATTTTAGCATTCGTTTCATGTATGTGCTTTCAGTGCTCATGTTATAATTCTGTCATTAATGATTTCAGAAAACCTGTGAAAAAGGTTGGGGTATTCTGTTGGCTTTCTCTAGCCATATGCATAGTGGAGCTCCTTATCTGTATAAAGTTTGGGCATGGTAAGTGCTAGCTCTCTGTCATGGAGGACTCTTATCTTCAGATTGTTTTGATTGTTATGTGATTTGCAAATCAAAGACACTGACGGACAGTATTTTAATCAGGTCTGTTTCCCAATCCGATGCCTCCATGGTTGATAATTTTCTGGGGATTAATTGGGATGGCACTCATGATTTTCCTGCTAGTTTGGTCCTGGAGAATTCATCAAACTACACTGAGAAAGAGGCAATGATTTCCATCTCTTTAATTTTCTATTTATTCTTTTCTCCCACTCGTGTCCTGGATGCATACCTTGTATATATGCATCATCAAGTTCGATAGATGCTTAGGCTCTGCTTAGACTGAAATTAATCTGGGATGTGTAGTATCTTGAGATTTACATATTTTACCCTGCAAGAAATATCATTCAAGCCAGAGGTTTGTTTGCTTTTCACTCATTTCTTCTATTGTATAAAATTTGAATACTTGGCTAAATACTTATCATCTAATAAAGCTATGAGCTTTTGTCAAGTTATTATTTTCTTAGTTTAAACTGTTGTTTCTGCAGTAGAAGGTTTAGGACACAGTATAACTTACTTTGTTAATGTTGCATTGCAGAGAGATTTGCTTATTACTGTTTGTCTTAATTGTTATTCTTTTCAAAACACAATAAATTTACAGCTAATGATTGCTGTTGCTTCTTGGCTTAAATTCATTCCTCTTCTACTGGAGATGCTTGCGTTTGCACTGAATGCTGATAGGTGAAGAATATGAATTTTTTTTGATAAATACCGCACCTAACAGCCAATCACCCACAAATTTTTTTATAAATATACAGCTACATGTTTATTGTGATATATATATATATATATATATATATATATATATATATATATATATATAGGGGCAGACTTGGGTAAGATCAATTGGATTTGGGCTTGGATCCGGTTAGATTAAAATTGGACAATGGGGGTCATACATCGATGATTTAAGCCATTAGATGTGATCTAGTATCTTAAAACTGCTTACATACCAAAAATTATATGATTTGAAGATCTCTAGCCTATGCATCAAGTGATCAAAAAATACGTATAACTCAATTTTATTTAGACTGTCCACATTTTGACTACTTGATGTATACACTAGGGGTTTCCAAATCATATGATTTTTTATGTGCAAACAGTTTTGAGGTAGTAGATCACTTTAATGCTTTGGATCATTGATGTAGGATCCATATTATAGAGTTTTGACTTGATCATATCTGATTCCAAATGCGATTAGCCTGGCTCTCTCTCTCTCTCTCTCTATATATATATATATATATGTATGTATATATATGTATGTATGTATGTGTGTGTGTGTGTGTGTGTGTGTGTGTGTGTGTGTGTGTGTGTGTGTATTTTCAAGAACATATTTACTGCTATATGCATAGCTTGTTTTAAGCAATATATGACAATTTGCAGCACCAGTTTAACTACAGTAAATAAATAATAAATCCTTACTGATGATGATTAGTAGATTTTTGTGGAGGAGATCATTCATCTGTCTGTCGGCCAGTTAAAAGTATGTCGTATAAGAAGGATAAAGATGTCTAAATCACCTGTCAAAGAATGCAATGTGTTGATAAATAATGTGGCCTATTCTGCATAAAGATTGTTGGATGAACTGCAGTAAATTAATTATATATTCCTACAGATTGATTAGGAGATTCGAGTGGAGATCATTCAGCTATTAGTGAGACGGTTTACAATATTTTTTATGAAAAGGACAAAGTTGTCCAAGTCACTTGGCAAAGAATACATCCAGGTTATAAATTTTCTGGCCTACTCTGCAGAGAGATTGCATCTTGCCTATAAGAGCCCATTCCATATAGTTTCATGTCAGTTCTATCCATCAATGTAGGTGAGGGATGTGGGCGTTTGGATAGTTGTGTAATTAGGAATCATGTAGCTAACATTTCTAAGCTTCTACATCACAGATGTGTCAGTTTGGAGCAACCAGGATGAGCATTATTGAAAATTTTGGATCTTTGGTGAACTAGAGGCTGGTGAACTGAGTCAGCCATATGGAAGTATGAATGTAGAGTCACTTTAAGGTGCTGGGGATGTACTATGAAAGTTATAAGATACATCTAGGATTTTGTTCTATAGATTTAGTCAGTATTGATCATGACTTTTGTAGAAGAAACAAGTAGCTTATTTTATTTCTGGGATGAAAAGATGACATTCTAAAGGTGTGCAATTAAAAGCCTCCTGATTTTGATGCTTATACAAGCAGACTTTGTTGATAATATTTGTTGTGCTGGACCTTTTATTTAATGTTCCTGTATTTGAAAAAGGTGTTCTTTTCTTGGTGAAAGAATTAATATTTTCATAGTGAAAGAGTTATCTATTGGTGTTTCCTTTCAATTGGTAAGTAAAAGTTTAGCCGTTGCTGTTTATGCAAGGTTCAAAGTAGTAGTAGTGAAAGATGCCAGAAATATAGGCATTTGAATGCACCTCAATAAGGATGTAGATCTTTGAAAAACGTTCAATTTCAAGTGTCAAGGAATGTTACAATATTAGATACAAAATTAGTTCTTTTACTTTTTCTGTTTTTTGCTGTAAAGACAACTTAATATTAAAAGGATAAAAAATTAATAAGCTTTAGACATGATAGGAATTGTTGATTTAGATTGATGGACATTATATCATGGGGAGTCTTTAGGTGTTTGGCCCATTTAAATTATGGGGTCAATTAGGGTTTGTATTGGTGTCAGGTTGAGTTTTGCTGTATCCATGATAAAAAATTGTTTCAGTTCTTAGATGTAAATAAGATAAATAGGGATTCTTGCACGGCTACTCATTGTGAAGAGGATACTCCGTAATTATTTATTATAGCAAGATGAGTTTGGGCAGCCATTTGTGAAATGAGATTACAAGAATGAAGGTTCTCCCCCGTGTAATGGCTAAAGAAAATTCTTCTTAGGCGTTAACATAATATCATCTGATATGTGCACTTAAAATGTGCATTAGATAATGCAGAGAGAGGTTGAATTTCCTTTTCCAGTGTTTCCTACTCATGAAATATAGGCTGACAACCTCAATGGTGTAGGTACTAAATATGATGTATGTTGGGTTTGATCAACATGGCTAAAGTAACTAATTTCAAAAATTTTGGTCTATCAAACCCATAACCCTAAAACCGATCTTGATGATTTTCAATCACATACATAGATAAGATATAATAATTAAATAACATACCTTTAATAATCTGATTTGATGATGAATTATTTTCATGAGATGCTCACGTGTTCGCCCTCCAACAGTAATCCACAGAAATTAGATGCAAGAATAATTCCTCCTGAAGCCTTGCTATTGAATTCTTGGACCTAGATTTCCTTGGCCTTTGTCATCCTTCTTATTTAATCTTTCTATTATTCTCTCTTAGCCTTCCTAAATATTCTTCCTAACCCTTGTCTTAATTAAGACTCCTTGTATTGATTAAGATCTTATCTAAAGGAAGACTCCTTGTTTTACCAATACCTTGTCTAAAAGAAAAGGAGGAAGAATCTTAAGATAAGCCTCACAAAATGAAATACCTGATACCTTCCATCCAAGACTTATTTATAGTTTCAGATGGGGTGCCAATCACACCCATTCCCAAGCCCTTATCAGCCATCCAAAAGAATTATCAAGGGGTTTGATAAGTCTTTTAAAGCAAAAGGAGTCTTGGAGATACGTTAAAAACTATTTTATGCCTCCAGAACGTTGTATATACGTCGTTCCAATATTAATTTTGAATTTTATTTGAATTATTTTGAATTTTCTTTGAATTCTCCTTATGATATGGTGTGGATAAGGGAGAAAGAGTCCCTGAGGAGGCGCCTACTGGAGTGCCTTCAAGCAGAAGGACTCCTAGGCACCAAAAAATTAGAACTATGCGACTCTTCGCGTTAATTCCCGGGAGAAATATCTCTTGCACCCACTATATTTGACTTGGTCAAATATTGTAGGTGCCTAAGAGAGAGGAACTCAGGAGACTTTTATCTGATCAAAGCTCCTTGGCAGAAGGACTGTTGGTCCTCTTGTGCGCCACATTATTTCTCATGCCACTTGGGACTCTTCAAGATGAGTCCAAATTAAATGTCAATTGGCATCCATCTGATGGGTAGCCCTTATGGCTCAACCATATTTCAAAAATAAATTAAAATTGGTTAGCCAAAAAGCAAAAATTCGAGCCAAAACCAATTTGACAAGGAATTAGGTTAGCCAACATGTGCTAGCATGCCAATTAGCCACCCAATTAGGATCCAATGATCCTAAAATTAATTCTTAACCAATTCTTTTATGTGTGTGACCCATTGGGTTCCACATCTAGCCAGCAGTAGGCTCGAATATATTTTAATCTAATCCAATTGGGCTCAATCTCAATCAATTAGGATTAATGCCAACCCGATTTAATTCAATCAAATTTGATGAAAATACCCATAAGTCAAGATTGACGTCTAGCACTATTGAGATTAGAAGCACTATTGAATTAATCTCATTAATTCAATCAAAACCCATAAATCAAGATTGACGTCTAGCAACGTATCATGACTATCCAAAAGATGTGAAATTTGATGGAAATACCAAAAATATCCTTCAGTGGCAAGTTTCGGTGCAATTCAATCCCTCGATCATCCTATATCTCGAATATGTTTATGAGCATAGACAAATGTCAAACTTAAATGCATATTCATGTTGATTCTCCATCAATTAATGATAACTCTTAATGAATGATTAGAAGTCCTATCTAATCTTCATTCTGCTCTGGCCAAAGTCTTATTGAGTTATCATTAGATGAGAATACATAGGATGTCATCTCCTATTACTAGGAGTGATCGATTCCTTGTTGACCTACTCACTACCTTCATACACACTTGACCATATCCAAAACACTCCATTCATGACCTAATATCATGGTTGAGTATGAACCAAAAATATGGGCTTATGTGCATAAGGTACCATGGTGGTCTCAGGTCTAAGGA
This sequence comes from Cocos nucifera, assembly GCA_006176705.1. Classification (NCBI taxonomy): domain Eukaryota; kingdom Viridiplantae; phylum Streptophyta; class Magnoliopsida; order Arecales; family Arecaceae; genus Cocos; species Cocos nucifera. The sequence goes on along the minus strand of QRFJ01000119.1, from coordinate 74,593 downwards.
TCACTTGCACAACTCCTACTTAGAGAACCATCTTTTGACATACAAGTAAGGTTTCATAAGATGTTCTTTTCAGCGAGTCAATTCAGTGAACTCATACCTCGATGAGCACCCACATGCTTGTTTAGTGTCTCCATATAAGTGGCTTGTGAGATCCGCCACCCTCTCCATCGAGCATACATAGGATGTGCTAGTCTATCCAGAATATTGATCTCCGATTTAATGTTCTTATGACTAGAAATGTTTAAGATTAGGATTTTTGGATTTTTAGGTCTCACAAGCATGACTCATTCATGTCCCCTAAAAATCATTGTCCTAATCTTTGGGGTTCATCATAATCTTTAAATATAATATATGTGACTGAAACGATGAATCAAATCCCTCAATTTTATTAATATCATAATAAATGTCATTACATGAGTTAAAAATTTTATAAAAAAAATTCATCACATCATATATGTGATTGGCTTATAGGGCACTTATTCTTTCAATCTCCCACTTACACTAAAGCCAATCACCCTTATATCTCAAACCCATACAATTAAGATGGTGATCAAACAGTTGCTGTGGTAAGGCTTTAGTGAATGGATCTGCTATATTGTTCTTAGTGTCAACTTATTCTAATACAATATCTTGTCTCTCAATAATTTTCTGAATAAGGTGGAACCATCTGAGGATGTGCTTTGATTTATGATGAGATCTTGGTTCCTTAGCTTGGATTACTGCACCAGTATTATCACAATAAAGTTGTACTGGTCGTTTAATTTCAGGAACCACTTTCAGATCATCGATGAATTTCTTCATCCAGACAGCTTCTTTGGCAGTTTCACTAGCAGCAATGTACTCTATCTCTGTTATTGAGTCAGCTACAGTCTGTTGTTTTGAACTTTTCCAACTCATTGCACCTCCATTCAAGGTAAACACATATCCTGATATCGACTTGCTATCATCTGATTCTGATTGAAAACTAGAATCAGTATATCTTTCTAGTTTTAGTTCTGATCCTCCATAAACTAGAAAAACATCTTTAGTTCTCCTCGGATACTTAAAAATATTTTTCATAGCTTTCCAATGATCCTCTCCTGGATCAGCCTGATATCTGCTGACTATGCCTAAAGCATAAGCCACATCAGGCTTGGTACATAACATGGCATACATAATAGATCCTACTGTCGAAGCATAAGGGATCGATTTCATTCTTTCTCTTTCTTCTGATGTCTTGGGAGACATCTTCTTAGAGAAACGTATGCCTTGACTTATGGGCAAGTAACCTCTTTTACTTTTTCATGTTGAATCTCTTCAACACTAAGTCAATGTACCTAGATTGAGACAAGCCTAGCATCCTATTAGATCTATCTTTATAAATCTTAATTCCAAAAATATAGGATGCTTCACCCAAATCTTTCATGAAAAACTTATTTGATAGCCAAGTCTTAACTGACTGGAGCATTGGGATATCATTCCTAATAAGTAATATGTCATCAATATATAAAACTAAGAAGACTATAGCACTCCCACTAGTCTTCTTATATACACATGGTTCATCCACATTCTTTATAAAGCCAAACACTTTGACTGTTATATCAAATTAGATGTTCCAACTCTTCGAAGCCTGCTTTAATCCATAAATGGATCTTTTAAGCCTACATACTTGATTTGGTCTTGCACTGGAGACGAACCCTTCTGGCTGGGTTATATAGACCTCTTCCTCAAGGTTACCATTAAGAAAAGCGGTCTTGACATCCATCTGTCAGATTTCATAATCATAGTATGCTGCTATAGCAAGTAAAATCCTTATAGACTTCAGTATAGCCACTGGTGAAAAGGTTTTATCATAATCAATTTCTTGTTTCTGTCTAAAATCTTTGGCCACCAACCTAGCCTTATAGGTTTCAATTTGGCCATCTGCTCCAATCTTCTTCTTGAAGACCCACTTGCACCTGATAGGGCTAACACCCTCTGGTGCATCAACCAAGGTCCAAACTTGGTTGGAATACATAGAATCCATTTTGGATTTCATTGCTACTAGCCACTTGTCAGAGTTTTTACTCATGACGGCTTCAGAATAGGTCAATGAATCATTATCTTGAATGATATTTGTCTCATTATCATTCCCTATGACTAAACTATATCTTAGAGGTGCATGACGCACTCTTTCTGACCTATGGGAAGGAGGTGTATGTAGTGGTTGTACCTCATCTTTGGGTACTTTTGGTTGAGTATTTTCATTCATTATTTTTGGAATAGTTTATAGGTCTTGAACTTCTTTAAGTTCAATATTTCTTCCCACTCCCTTCTGGGAGAAAAGATAAATAGAAATTAAAGAGATGGAAATCATTGCCCTTTCTCTCGTGTAGTGTTTGATGAATTCTCCAGACCAAACTAGCGGAGGAAAATCATGAGTGCATCCCAATTAATCCCCAGAAAATTATCAACATGGAGGATCGGATTGGGGAAACGCACCTGATTAAAATACTGTTCCGTCAGTGTCTTGATTTGCAAATCACATAACAATCAAAACAATCTATGAAAGATAGAGGTCCTCCATGACAGAGGCTAGCACTTACTCTGCCAAATTTATAAGATAAGGAGCTCCACTATGCATATGGCTAGAGAAAGCCACGAAGAATACCCCAACCTTTTTCACAGTGTTTTGAATGAAATCATTAATGACAGATTATAACATGGCACTGAAAGAATACATGAAACGAATGCTAAATAAGGACTAAATGAATGAGAGAGAGAGAATGGAGAGAGAGGAGAGACGAATTCTTTCTGAGAAGGATATGAGCATTGAGGAAGAACTGAGTATGAGAGACCTCGTGTTTGAAATAGGATTGGTACTATTGGCAGGTATGGTCTGGCAATTGCTTACCGCACCAAGATATACTATACACACACACTGGGTTGATTTTGAGAGGAACTGTTCAGAAGACAGAACTTGAGAACAAGAAAAGTGTATAAGATAGACTACGCATTAAAGCAATGCTAAAGGACTGAAGAACTTGGCATGAACCTCACGGCCACATTCGAGTTGCACTTCCCCTGCAGTATTTTGTTCAATTAAATTGGCGCCCCAATGTTCTTGTTCACCTTCAAGGGAAAGTTGAGAGTCCAAGAAGATAGAGCAGAAAAGGTAAATAAAGTACGAACATGTAAGCACAGACAACTAAACAGGAACTATTTTAGTCTGTTATCTTATGCAACCAACACCAAAAGTGGGTATAGATGCCAAACACTGTTGATAATAATATAATTTTAAAAGAACATGACTAAAGTGAAGGTTATGATTCAATGCATGGACTGATTATATTACACATGATTCTGCACAGAGGCATGCTTTTTACCTATTCACACTTGTCAAGCGAGGTTTTAATAGGGATAAGATAGTCAAAGTTCATAGGATGATCATGTGATTCTAACCAAAAATATATCCGAAGGTCAATAGGATGATTAGATGATCTGTAACAAAAGACAATATGATTGTTAGTCATGGAAAGGAGAAAAGATTCACCAAAAGAGTCCAGCAGCAAAGAACTCAGACTCAGAGATTTGATAAGCATTTTTTTTTTAAGATGAAGATTGCGATAATTTTTTACCAAACGAGATTCAATAACTATTTTGTTATTTTC
>QRFJ01000119.1:0-70939 GCA_006176705.1 Cocos nucifera | reverse complement strand
GTGGTCTTCTGGAATGTAGAAATAGTATCCTAATGACTCTTTAGGATATCCTATGAATCGAGCTCTAAAGGACCTAAACTCTAACTTGTCCGCTTGTTGTCTTTTGACATAAGCCGGACAACCCCAAATTCTGAGATGACTCAGACTTGGTTTCTTACCGTGCCATATCTCATACGGTGTGGTAGGAACGGTTTTAGAGGGAACCCTATTCAGTAAATAGATTGAAGTTAATAATGAATGTCCCCAAAGAAAATCAGGGAGGTCTGTGAAGCTCATCATGGATCGAACCATATCCAATAGAGTCCGATTTCTCCGTTCTGAAACCCCGTTGAGTTGAGGTGTTCCTGGTGGAGTCCATTGAGAGACTATGCCATTTTCCTTAAGATAGTCTAGGAATTCCCGGCTAAGGTATTCACCTCCTCGATCTGATCGAAGAACCTTAATGGGTTTTTCCAGTTTGTTTTTCTACTTCATGTCTGAATTCTTTGAACTTTTCAAAGCTTCAGACTTGTGTCTCATAAGATACACATACCCATACCTAGACAGATCATCGGTAAAGGTAATGAAGTAGACAAAATTGCCTCTAGCCGGCACATCGAATGGGCCGCACACATCAGTATGTACTAGGGCAAGGAGATCTGTGGCCCTCTCCCCATGTCCAACAAAAGGGAGTTTAGTCATTTTGCCTTGAAGACAAGATTCACAAGTTGGATATGACTCAAAAGTCAATGGACTCAATAGCCCATTTTTCTCCAATTTGTTAATCCTATCTTCTGCTATATGACCTAATCTCAGGTGCCATAGATATCTGTCGTTTGGACTATCCCTAGGTCGTTTGGCATTCACGTTTTGCTCGATAGTTAAAATAGGTACATCAATATGTAACTGATAAAGACCATTAACAAGGAAAACCATTTGCAATTTTATTTCTTTCATAAAGAATGTTACAATGGTCCTTAAAGAAGGTGATCACATAACCTTCTTGTGCTAAGCATGAAACAGAAATCAAATTCCTGCTAGCTGCAGGCACATAATAACAGTCTTTTAAAACTAAGTCTAAACCAGATGGTAATCGCAGAGGGTATGTTCCCACGGCTACTGCAGCAACTCTTGCTCCATTACCGATGCGTAGGATCATGTCTCCATCCCTCAGCCTCCTGCTATCCTCAAGACCCTGCATAGAAGTGCACAGATGAGCACTAGAACCAGAGTCAAGCACCCAACTGGATGCAGAAGAAACCGTAAGGTTAGACTCAATAACGAGCATACCTCCAGAAGGACCTTCCTTCTTGTTCTTCAGGGTGGCCAGGTAAGTAGGGCAGTTTCCGCTTCCAATGGCCGTCGCTGTTGCAATGGAAACACTTTCCTTTGCCATCGACCTTCTTCTTCGGTTCTGCCTTCTTCTTCTTTGATCCTTCTACCTTTTGCTTTTTCACAGACTTCTTTTTCTTTCCATAAGACTTTCTTTTGGAAGAAGTCCGTTCCATAGCAAGAACTGAGCCTTTAGAACCTTTCATAGAAAGCTCAGCGGTAACCAGCATATTCATCAACTCGGCCAAGGAATTTTGAAGTTTATGCATGTGGTAATTCATGATGAATTGCCCATATGCATCAGTCAAGGATTGCAGAATAATATCATTCTGCAAGTCCAAGTCCAACTTCACACCTGAGCTTCTCAAGCTCTTCCATGTCCTTGATCATTGTCAGACAGTGATCTTGGACTGACTGCCCATCACGCATCTTAGCCTTAAAAAGTCGTTTCGTGACTTGATATTTGGCTGCGCGACTCTGTTCACCAAACATCTCCTGTAGGTGAGCCAACATTTGGCGAGCAGTCCCGATATCTTCATGTTGGCGCTGGAGCTCATCAGACATCGAGCCCAACATGTAGTATCTGGCCTTATTGTCTTCGTCAATCCATTTTTCCAGAGACGCTCTCTGTTCAGTGGATGGACGAGCTGGTAAGGTGGGAGGGTCCTGGTCCAAAACATGTGTTAACTTCTCTGAACCCAAAATAATTTTGTAGTTCCTGAGCCAATCTTTATAATTGGGTCCAGTCAGTCTATGTGTGTCCAGGATACGTGCCAATGGGTTGGACGCAGACATTTTTCTGTAGAGAGTCAAAGATTCTAGTTAGATACTGTAATTTTGACTTGACCAATTTATTTAGGGATTTTATTTTTAAACAAATTAGCTCCCACTATTTTCTCGGATCCCTACACTCCCTCTGTAGAGATGCGAAAATCTCCGCGATTGATGATTTCTAGTGGGTGGTGCGGTCTCACCAACTGACTCATCACCTCACCTAACAGTTATTGGTGATGGGTTAGCCAATGAGTGAACAACTCTTGTTCAATGATTCTCTAATCATGGTGCACCCAAACTTGGTCTCTAATTCATGAATCTCACCGTATCCGGAATATTGATCCACTCCTTAGTTAAGTCAGACCCACCATTTGCATAGACTGGGTTCCTAATTGGGTCTCTCACCGTATCCAGAATATTGAGCCCAACTCATCCTCCAGCCCATAGCATCCAATGCCTAATAGACATGGTTGCGTCTTCCCGGTGCAACTGAGCCACTGTATCCAGCCGAGAACAATCAACCCCGGGAAGGGCCCGCACATCTACAATGGTGGAAGACCTCAGACTTAATCTTTTCTTAGGGAGAATTGATTCAGGTCTCATTAAACTAGACTTGGCTTAGTCATAACAATTATGACTAACCTAGTGGCATGGGTCAGCTCGGATTATTGACCACCTCAGATCAAAACTGTGTCAACAGATATGGCCAGGTAAGTGAGACCGGTGGAAGGAATATGCCGTTAACTCGCACAAGAACGCATTCAGGTCGAGTAGCTTCCAATTAAAAACCAGTCGGTCGTCTGTGCCAAACTTACCTTAGACACCAAATTGTTGAGTCAGAACCAATTGGGTTAGCCTACAATCCAGACTCTAACCTCTGAGCCTAATTAGGTCTTGCTTGATCGTGACTCGATCTTGACCCAGACTTAATCCTATTAGGCTGGTCAATTTAAGCATTGTTGATCCCATCTAACCAACTCTTGATTCGGTTTGATCAACCGCTTAGACCTAATTGAGCTACCCAAGCCCGAACCCAGTATTATGAATATGTCTTAGATCTGAAATTCTCAATTTTAGACCTAATTAATATTCCATAAACTTAATTCTTAATTAAGTTGGGTTCATAAACAAAATATGCACAATAAATCCTAGGGTTTCAGGATCTAGGGTTTTGCAGAAAGTAAGTTTTGGGTTTCTGATTAAGGACGAACACGCAGCACCCCTACACGTCATAAGAACACCCCATCGAATAGGAAGAGAGGGCCTTTAAACCCTTCTTCGTTCTTATGACCGGACGGCCAAGAGGAACGCCTTAATCAGGAACATGTAAATCTACAAAACAGTTATAGATCTATATCATATATCTCATATATAAATTTAGATCTAATCAAGGCATATTTTGCATACATCTCATGTATCAATCATGCATGTTTTCAGATCTAAATTATCTCATAATAATCTAAAAAAATTAGATTTAAATTGATCTAATCAAAATAAATTCTAATCTAGACAATTATGTAGAACTATTCTACAATTAGTCTAGACATGCATCTATCATATCTCATATGATATTTAAAATTAAATAATTTTTATTTGCTGTTTATCAGATGTTATTATAACACTTATAATATCAGAAAAATAGTAAATAAGAAGATCTAAAATATGATTTAATCATATTAAATCAAAGACATGCAAAACTATTCTATAGAACTATTCTATTCTAGAACTAGTCATGCATATCTTCATGTTCTTAGATCCAAATCATTTAATTTTAATTTTTTCTGATTTCAGATCTGATCACATCTCATGTGACATCTGAAATCACTTTATTTTCTAATTAAAATAAAATTAAAATCAGATCTAAACAATTTTAGAACCTGGCTCTGATACCAGTTGAAGGGAAATCCTGATTTCCCGGTCCAGGTTCGTCCAGATCTGATTAGATCAAGAGATATATTTCAAAAATTTTCTCTTGATCTCAATTAGATCTTGATATGTTTCAGATCTGATTCTTATTATTTTAATAAATAAAATAAAACAAGATAAATTAAATCAAATTTAATTTACCTGATTTGGGTAATCCTATTACCCTGTAGATGATCCTGATTGTAGCGGAAGGTTCTGGATCTTAGCCACGCAAGCGCCTGGCCTCTACCGGTATCCACTCGGGTTGGATCTGGAGATCCTCTTCTTCTCTATCACACCTCCAAAAATCAGATCTGGATCTGATCTGGAGGATCTTCAAAACTCTTTTGAAGATCTGCAGTCGTCCTTTTGCAGCAGCGCAGCCTTCTTGCTTTTGATCGCCTTTCCTTGATCTGAATCGCACCAAACTAAGTCCAAAACACTTTTGGACGTGGAGAGCAAGGGGAGAAGAGAGTTATGGCGTGGAGAAGGAGGGGAGAGGCAGCCTTGGGACGTGGGAAATCTCTATTGAATTCACTTAGGATTAGGGTTGGGCGCAGGGTCTTATTTATAGACCTCTTGTGATCCAACTCCTCTTCCTCTCAACCAATCACAACCCTTTGTGAAATCAGATCTAAATCTGATTGGTTGGAATAGAGACCCCTGGATTCCTCCTTAGAGGGCGCCTAAGACCAGTCAAACTGGATTCTTAGTAGAACTCTGATTGGAATCCAAAAAGGGAGGTGGAGTCCTTGTCCAACAAGGACTCCTAGGCGCCTCCTACTTGGGCTCACGCCACCCTTGGCGTGCGCCCTTCTCCTTGCCAGGTTCTGGCAGGGGGACAAGCCCCCACCAGCTCTCCAATAGGTGCATGACATGTGGTCAAAAGTCAAAGGGTCAATGGTCAACGTTTGACCAGTCAAAGGTAGACTTTTGACCAAAGTCAAAGAACAAGAAATGGCAGGTGACCAAAAATGGCAGGTAATGTCTTACAAATAAGACAACCTATTCTGACTTGGACAACCTCCAGTCAGACCATATGAAGGCCTCTGATTGAGCACAAACTCCTTTGGCTCAGTCAGGACAACTTATTTATGATAGTAAAAGAAGAACGTTAGGTTCAATCGAGTGCTAGCACGATTTTCTTGAACCTAATTGAATCTCATTCAGATCAATTGAACTAGATCAGTTCAATTGATGATCACCAGATTCAAATCCTTGTTTGTGTGACCCAGTTAGGTTCAGTTCTGTATGGTAATGGGATATGTCATGATCTCTATCATAGACATCATCGAAACTCCTTTCGATGGATCAGAACTCTTCTGATTCGAACAGCTAGAATGATCGATCATCTAAATCATTCTAATTGCTCCCAAAATCCACCAGTGACACCTAGCAGTATATGGTGGCAACCCATCAGAGCTGAATGCGAACCTCTTGGTGCAGCTACCTGTGTGATTAAGTTCTTCTATCTTGAGCCCCGATCAGATTAGGGTTAAGGTGAACTCGTCAAACCCTAGTCTCTGTCATATGATGTAATCATTCGATTCAAGTCCAATGTGAAAATCTAAATAGAAACTCTTTCTATTATTTCACTCTACCATGGCCATGGATTTCTGGACTTGATTCTCATGATCATCATAGGGCTACTCCTCTACCACCGAGGTAGATAGATCCCATCTTGATGCAATCCAGTTCCTACAATGAACATGCTATAGCCAACATACACCTCAGGGTTCCATATGGCTAGGAGACCGAGTAATGGTGTAGTCAAACTATAACACCCTCAAGGTGAACTGCCGATGCATCTCAGGTCAAAGAACCAGACACACTACTGCAGCATCGAGTCAGTCATTGACGAGAAGGTAGACTTCCTAATGACTACTCGAGGTGGTCACGCTCAGTGCCCTCGTTCTCTAACGAGTACCTGTACTCTCGCTCCGGTGTCTCCACACCGTAGACTCAAGACTCATCTACTAAAGAGAAGCGATCGTACACCAACCTTCCGGATCAATCACCATCCTCGTGATGATCCTATGGTCGGGAGCTGTTTATGAGTTAATAATGATTATTCATGTCTTAAATTTTCAACTCTTGAAAATATGAATTATCATTACCATTAACTCAAAGGATGTATCACAGACACTAAATACACATGTGTGATAGAAAATAACCCATTTCATTAATTATAGTCAAAATTACAATTTTGCCCCTAGAAGTGTATTACAAGTGTCAGCCAATTCTGACTTCTAGGGCACATATATCTAACAGGCATGCCTATTGACAATTATCTTTTGTTCAGTAGGATGGTAGAAATAATATCCTTTAGTTTTCTTAGGATATCCTACAAACAAATATTTGTCTGACCTTGCACTTAGCTTATGTTCAAAATTATTTCTGACATAAGCAGGATAAACCCATATCTTAAGATGTTTAAGATTAGGCTTTCTTCTATTCCATATCTCATATGAAGTGCTAGGAACAGACTTAGAAGACATCCTATTAAGAATATATGCAGCAGTTCCTAGGGCATACCCCCAAAAGGATATTGAAAGATCAGCATAACACATTATGGACCGTACCATTTTTATAAGTGTATGATTTCTTCTTTCTGCTACACCATTTAATTATAGTGTATAAGGAGTGTCCATTCAGAGAATTTTTTTTTTCTTTAAGATAATCTAGAAACTCACTGGATAAGTATTCACCACCTCAATCAGATCGAAGGACTTTAATACTTCTTCTAGTTTGATTTTTGACCATCTTCTGATATTCCTTAAACTTATCAAATGCCTTGGATTTGTGTTTCATAAGATACACATATCCATATCTTGATAAGTCATCAGTAAATATGATGAAATAGGAATATCCTCCTCTGGCTTGAGTTATTATTGGCCCACATACATCTAAATGTATTAATACCAATAACTTTTTTGCCCTTTCTCCATGTCCAGAAAATGGAGACTTGGTCATTTTTCCCGTGAGGCAAGATTCATAAGTCCCATATGATTCATAATCATAGGGTTCAAAGAATTTCTCTTTATATAACTTGTTAATCCTTGACTCACTAATATGACCGAGACGGTAATGCCAGAGAAATGACATATTAATGTCTTCTCTTTTTCTCTTCATATTTTTATCAATATGAAATATGTTTTCATTAAGTGATAAAATCAAAAGACCATTATTAAAATGTCCATTGCCAACAAATTCGTTTGCATAAAAAATAGAGCAACCTATGCTCAAAAATTTTATTTGATAATTATTTTGCAATAAGAGAGGTACAAATATAATATTTCTTATTACATTGGGCATATAATAACATTCTTCTAATTTGAGAGTTCTTCCAGTCGGCAGTTCCAGTAGATAAGTTTCCACAGCTTCAGCAGAGATGGATTCTCCACTAGCACCGAACAACTTGAACTCATTTTTCGTCAACCCTCTGATTCTCTGTAGTCCCTACAAGGAATTGCAGATATGAGAACCACGTACGGTATCCAATACCCAAGAATTACCGGCTGAAGTACTTAATGTAAATGCTGTATGTATCGTGTACATACCCTTTTGTGCAGCATTTTCTTTCATCTTTGCAAGATAACTCTTGCAATTCTTCTTCCAATGTCCCGTCTTGCTGCAGTGATAATAAGTCATGTCTGCAGGGACATTCTTTGCCTTCTTCTTGAAGGTGCTTCTTTTAGGGTTTAACTTATTTTTCTTCTTTGAACCCTTCCTGCCAGTCTTCTTTTTATCCACCAACAAAAATGGACCTTTCTCTCCCTTGATATGAGTTTCTGCTACTTTCAATATATTTAGTAGCTCTGGCAGGGTAGTATCCAGTTTGTTCATATGATAATTCACCACAAACTGGGAGGAGTCTGGGAGAAACTACAGTATGAGATCCTGACTGAGTTCTGCATCCATGGTGAAACCTAATTGACCCAATCTAGTGATTAAGTCAATCAGTTTTAGTACATGATTCTGAACCAGAGTTCCCTGAGTCATCCGAGCTCGGAATAACTGCTTAGATAATTCATACCTAGTAGTTGGGCTCTGTTCTCCATAAAGTTCTTTTAAATTGAGCAATATGGAGGAAGCATCCATACTTTCATGTTGCCTCTATAATTCATTACTCATGGAAGCCAACATGATGCATTTGACAGTTGTAATGTCATTTTGCCACATCTTATATGTGGACTTCTCCTCTGAAGCATTTTTTCTGACTGACCCTGGGTCAGGAGTATCCAGAATATATGATAGCTTCTTTTGTGCAAGCACTATGCGCAAGTTTCTCAACCAATCCACGTAATTTGGATCAGTCAATTTATTTATCTCAAGAATAATGCATCGCAGTAAAAGTGAAGAAGCTATTTATGCAGATATTTTTAATCTACATGAAATAAAAATACTAATATAAGCAGATCACTCATGATGACATGTATAACTAGATGAGGTCTTTTATTCTAGTTAATACTCCCACTATTTTATCATATATCATAGCCTTCCTTATGGTATACGAGAAAATCCTAAATCGGTTTCTTAGTAGGGTTGAGATCCTTATCCCTTAAGGAAGTCTTGTGGATAGCACAACAAACTTCAATAAGTTCAAAAGTAGGAAAACCTATTCAATTGCATTTCCATGCAACTCTCAACATAACCTGCCTCTAAAAACATTTATAGTCTTGTGAATAGCACACCAAACTATAATGTTTTAGTTAAGTCAAACCCTTCATTTCCATATAGTCATATTTGAAATTAATATTACTCTTATGGATAGCACAACAAAGCAATAATAAATTAAATATATCATAAATATTTTAAAAATGCATCGAGATATTATTATATCAGTCCCCATGGTAAGTTTGTGAATAGCACAACAAACTTACTATGGTTCATGAAATAATAATCATCTTAGCATGAAGGAAGGCATTTTATAGTGTCTTTGATCAATATGCATTTCCAATTCAAGACTTCAATTGAATCATATTGGTTAGGTAAGTGAGACAGAGGTGGGAGGCCCCCATTCTTGCCTTAGACACCAATTAAAATTGGCTAAGTAACGGATCCAATTACTAAACCATGTTCTCTTTACCTTCCCAGAACCACTTTTCTAGACACCAATTGATCAATTTCTATCAAGAATGGATTTGCTTTTTTGATCTTATAACACAAGGACTTAATATAATTTTTAAGAGGGCTTTAAAGAACTCATGCACATCCTTAAAATCTTTAATATATGAATTTATATGTTGTGCAATGTGAAACATAACATATTCATCATTCTAGGATAATCTTATAATCAGAATGATGAATAAGTGCAACATACATTATAATATCATGTCTATGACATTATTTGAAGTTACAAATTAATATCATAATAATATGAATATGATCATATTACAAGACATAAAGCATCAGCAAGAATATACATATTATATATCATCTTTATCATATAACATATGAACAATCATATCATGCTTTAAATCATAATTAAAAGCATTCATGTATATGATTGAACCATACAAGGTGTGGCTCTGATACCACTGTTGGGTTTGATTGACACGGCGAAAGTAACTAATTTCAAAAATTTTAGTCTATCAAACCCATAACCCTAAGACCGATCTTGATGATTTTCAATCACATACATAGATAAGATATAATAATTAAATAACATATCTTTAATAATCTGATTTGGTGATGAATTATTTTCATGAGGCGCCCACGTGTTCGCCCTCCAACAGTAATCCACATAGGAATTAGATGCAAGAATAATTCCTCCTGAAGCCTTGCTATTGAATTCTTGGACCTAGATTTCCTTGGCCTTTGTCATCCTTCTTATTTAATCTTTCTATTATTCTCTCTTAGCCTTCTTAAATATTCTTCCTAATCCTTGTCTTAATTAAGACTCCTTGTATTGATTAAGATCTTATCTAAAGGAAGACTCCTTATCTTACCAATACCTTATCTAAAAGAGAGGGAGGAAGAATCTTAAGAAAAGCCTCGTAAAATGGAATACCCGACACCTTCCATCCGAGACTTATTTATAGTTTCAGATGGGGTGCCAATCACACCCATTCCCAAGCCCTTATCAGCCATCCAAAAGAATTATCAAGGGGTTTGATAAGTTTCTTAAAGCAGGAGTCTTGGAGATATGTAAAAAACTATTTTATGCCCCCAGAACGTCGTATATATGTCATTCCAATATTAATTTCAAATTTTATTTGAATTATTTCGAATTTTTTTTGAATTCTCCTTCTGATATGGTGTGGATAAGGGAGAGAGAGTCCCTGAGGAGGCGCCTACTGGAGTGCCTTCAAGCAGGACTCCTAGGCGCCAAAAAATTAGAACTACGCGACTCTTCGCGTTAATTCCCAGGAGAAATATCTCTTGCACCCACTATATTTGACTTGGTCAAATATTGTAGGTGCGTAAAAGAGAGAAACTCGGGAGACTTTTACCTGGTCAAAGCTCCTTGGCAGGACTCTTGGTCCTCTTGTGCACCACATTATTTCTCATGCCACCCTATTTTGTGTGCCAACGCTAGAGAGGAATTTGGGGTGCTTGGGACTCTTTAAGATGTGTCCAAATTAAATGTCAAGTGGCACCCATATGATTGGTAGCCCTTATGGCTCAACCATATTTCAAAAATAAATTAAAATTGGTTAGCCAAAAAGCAAAAATTCGAGTCCAAACCAATTTGGTAAGGAATTAGGTTAGCCAACATGTGCTAGCATGCCAATTAGCCACCCAATTAGGATCCAATGATTCTAAAATTAATTCTTGACCAATTTCTTTACGTGTGTGACCCATTGGATTCCACATCTAGCCAGCAGTAGGCTCGAGTGCATTTTAATCTAATTCGATTGGGCTCAATCTCAATCGATTAGGGTTATTGTCAACCCGATTTCACCAATTAGAAACACTATCCAATTGAAGATCGAATTAATCTCATTAATTCAATTAAAATCCACAAGTCAATATTGACGTCTAGCAACGTATCATAACTACCTAGAAGATGTGAAATTTGGTAAAAATACTAAAAATATCCTTCAGTGGCAAGTTCTTGTGCAATTCAATCCCTCGATCATCCTATATCTCGAATATGTTTATGAGCATGGACAAATGTCAAACTTAAATACATATTCATGTTGATTCTCCATCAATTAATGATAACTCTTAATGAATGATTAGAAGTCCTATCTAATCTTCATTCTGCTCTAGCCAAAGTCTTATTGAGTTATCATTAGATGAGAATACATAGGATGTCGTCTCCTCTTATTAGGAGTGATCGATTTCTTGTTGACCTACTCACTACTTTCCATATCCATATCCAGAACACCCCATTCATGACCTAATGTCATGATTGAGTATGAACCAAAAATATGGGCTTATGTGCATAAGGTACCATGGTGGTCTCAGGTTTAAGGATCACTTGCACAACTCCCACTTAGAGAATCATCTTTTGACATACAAGTAAAGTTCCATAAGATGTTCTCTTCAGCCAGTCAATTCAGTGAACTCATACCTCGATGAGCAGCCACATGTTTGTATTAGTATCTCCACACAAGTGGCTTATGAGATCCACCACCCTCTCCATCGAGCATACATTGGATGTGCTAGTCTATCCGGAACATTGATCCCCGTCTCAATGTTTCTATGACTAGGAATGTTTAAGATTAGGGTTTTATGATTTTTAGGTCTCACAAGCATGACTCATTCATGTCTCCTAAAAATCATTGTCCTAATCTTTGGGGTTCATCATAATCTTTAAATATAATAGATGCAACTGAAATGACGAATCAAATTCCTCAATTTTATTAATATCATAATAAATATTATTACATGAGTTAAAAATTTTATAGAAAAAATCCATCACATCATACATGTGATTGGCTTGTAGGGCATTTATTCTTTCAATGTACTTATGCAAAAAAATTAAAAAAAAAAGATATAAGAATTTTTGCACGGATATAAGATGAAAGAAGAAAAAGTATTCAAATTGCCTGCATGATGCCATGGCCACTACTTCTAACTTTTGGATCATCTAAACTTGGAACACATTCAATTTTACGCATCTTTCGCCGTAATATTTCATCTAATCAAATCACCTGAACATAGTAAAATGAGAGGAAAAAAGAAAAGAAAAAAAAAAGAGAAGAAAAAGATACATGCTAATGGTTTATTATTAGGATCAAAGTTGTGTAAGGCATTTTTGCTTCACAAACTTCTTCAGGATCACATCAAATGAGATCTTGTGCCATGGAATAATGGCATGAAGTGACAGAACATCAAGAATCATGACCTTTTTATGTACGATACAGAAATGCACAACTAAGCTTAAGTTGAAGTATTTGACAACTTTTTCCTCCATGTAGTCCTGCCCCTGACGATCTCTTCATTTTTCTGCTCCCCTTTGATTTGGAGGAGATGGGTGTATCTTGTTGGCCATTTGTCAAAGGTGCCAGATAATCCGTGACCATCAAGAATCTCAGATGCCAATGAGAATCCCCTCAATATGTTGATATTATCATCCACTGGAATTGAATCTTCATCAGGTTCGCAAATCGATTGCACCATGTCAGAACTACCACATTCCCTTCTATATTCTAGTATGATACTCGACAGTTTGTGATTCTCCAAGAATGCATCAGGAATAGTCTGTATAGAACACAACCACCGAGATTAGTTTCGATTCATCTCAATTACAAGAAAATTAAATAAGCAATCAGTATAAAGAAAATAAGTAATCAGTATGTATGCTTTTGTTAGGTATTTCACCATACAGGAAAATCAAGTATGAAGCCAATAACCCTTACCTCGAGCATCCATCTTACATACTTAACATTATTGACATGGTGGTTCATGTCCAAATCGCTCCGTTTTGGCTACAAAATCCATAAGTACAGTCTATGAGATTGGATTGGAAACATATTGTCTAGACAAGAAAATGAACTTTTGGACATGAAACCATTGGATCCTTGAGGGTACTGAGAAAATCCATAATGAAAACCTTGATCTGAATTTCTTTGAAGTCATGCTTTCTGTGTGAACTCTCCCAACTATTTTAAACTAAATGTGAAGGATAAAATCAGAACTTAAACTAAAGCTGGAGTGTTAAAGTTACTGTAAATTAGTCGCCATTAATTTCTTTGCGGCTGAACCTATTTAAATAAGTTACCAAGTAATGTTTAGATTACATTTAGTATCTAGTCTTGCATTTTCTTGCTTTTATGATCCAGGTTCGAGTGACATATGAGAAAAGAGCGAGAGAAGAATCACTTCTTTATAATTGCTCTTAGAGCTACACGGTTGGATCACGACCACATGGAACTCTAGGTGCCAAAATAAGTATAACCAAAGTTCTATCATGAACAAAGATAGCGTACCTTCAAGTTGGAGTGAACGTACTTCGCATTGTCATCTAGCTTGATGATCTTTTCTGGAACTTCCTCTTCAATAGCACGTCTTTCAGTAAACCACGGTAAGATCTCATCTCTCACCTCTTCTGGCATCTTAGAAAGGCGCCTTGTCTCTTGGTTCATCATTACCCAAGTGCTGCTCATCCACAAAATATATCATTATCGCACCCTTGGCAACATGTCACAGAAGAAGAGGAAACAAGATCATGCCTTGTTGCTCGAGCAAATACTTGTCCTGTTAGGGGATTCTGAATTAGCCAATCTCGTCGCATTCCATTCTTTCCTGATCCCCCGACCCATGTATCAATCTCCACCACCTCCCCCCTGTCCACGGTTGACAGAATCCAGAAGTCACCCTCTTGGATGCTTCGTCATTTTCATCCAGAGATGAAGAAAAAAAAAAGGGATAGGAGGATGTGGACAATAATAAAGCTTACCAGATGGGATACTCATCAACTTGGACATGCATCCTTGTGACAACCCATATGAGATTGTTTCTGATCATACCATGGGTGGCTCCAAATCCATCACCAAGTAGACCGGACATCCATACATGATTCAAAGCAGTTTCCTTCAATATGTAGAGCAAAAGAAAAAAGTAAAAAAAAAGAACTGATCATGAACTATACGATCTATTCATATGTACAAATTAGTGGGAGTTAGATTATGGATCATGTAGTAACTATGTTTATTTGGTTTGACACATAGATCTGCTCTTACTTAGTACTCGAAGTGTTTGACACATATGAATCTAGCAGTTGCTCTGTTTTCTACCCAAAAAAAAAGAAAGAAAGTACTTCTTTCTTCTACGTGGTCTCATAGTGGTATATACCTGAAGAAGATTGAGAATGGTCTCCAACGTGGCTGTCTTATCAGGGCCAACCTCATATGATCGGATGACCAGGGTCTGCCTGTACCTGACGCCGCCATCGATGATGAGGCCTTGTCTAAAGGGATCCAGTGTCTGCTTCTCCGTGGGTATATTTTGCCGATTCTCGTTTCTAGGGATGTTCTTGGTCACAGAGGGAGCAGAGGGGAAGGCTGGGCAGGCGATATTGGCTGACATGGCAGTGGACGTGCCGTTTATTTTGATGGAGCCTTTGTTTGGATTATGGTTTCTAGGGTCCTCCTCTCTTGCGGAGGAGCACTTGGTTGGGTAGAAGAAAGCATAGGAAATGGAAACCATGGTGTTTAGGATTGTTGTTATCGTTCGTTGCATGAAGGTGTCGAGAAGAGGGAAGTGCAGACAAAAGTGCTTTCTAAGAAGAAAGCGGGAATCGATTGCATTGCATCGCTTATATGGCTAAGCTGGCGGACCGGTCCATAGATCCTCGAGTTGTCGTTGCGCCAGAACGCAAACAGTTTTTTTTTTTTTTTTTGTCCTGTTACGTCTTTGGATTTTTCAAGGCCTTGGGGAGGAGTAAAAAGAGGGCTTTTCTTTGTTGGGCCCTGGAGCTAAAGACGAAAAAGGGCGTGAGGGTGATCGCCTTAAGGTTCGTATTAGAGGAAAAGACAAAAAGGTCATGGTTTTCTATTCGTTCTGGGGGAACCACAAACTAGGTTGCAGACCACAGGTTTTTTTGCTGTCTCTTTTATGCTTCGGAAATCTTGGAGGTTTCACAACGACGGCCCATAACCTTTGCACAACTCTTCTTGAAAATTCCTCTCAATGTCTATTTAAATATTTACTAGTTTATAATCCCGTGCATAGCACGAAATGTTTTTTTTTAAAAAAAAAATTATTTTATTAATTTATTAATATTTATTTTACATGTATTTTGAAAATAATTAAAATAATAAAAAATATATTTTATATATTATATGGATTATAAGTTATTTTATTTTTTTTAATTTAAAATTTTCTATGGGCCTCTTGTGGCCTAGCACTTCCTAAAATCCTCACTCTCTTTCTATATTAGTATTTATTTTTCTCTTCCTTACTCTTCGCCTTTGGAGCTTACTTTTTTTTTTCTTTTTTTGTTGTCATGGTAGAGCTTAAAAGATTTTTGGAGAATCAAAATCTCATCTGAATCAAGCTTTTTGGTGCTCAGTCACACATCCATGGCCTGGGCCTCGACTTTGCTTTGGAAGATCGGGTCATCTTGAAATTTTGTAGCTAAAGAAGAATCATTTTGGTAAAAAATCTCCAACCATACAAAATATCATGCTTCTACCAAGATTAAGCTCTCAAAACCTCAAGAAACCAACTCTCACCGCCACAACTCCCACAAAATCCTAAGTACTTGAGGAAAAAACCCAATTGGAACCTAAGAAACCTCTCTAATTTCTCTCAAGTACTTTTCTTTCCCATAGATCTCTGAAAAAAATAATGAAATAAAAAGAAAAAAAAGTGGAAAAAAAAATGATCATTGATGTTTCCTATGTTTTCTCCTATTTTTACTTTTTTTTTTCATCCTCAAATGATTGAGTCCCAACCAGATGGCAAGCTTGGAGCAATCGAATAGAGAAGCTTAGATGACCAAAGAAAAATTCGATCAAAAATTTCCAACCCTACAAAATATCATGCTTCCACCAAGATTAACCTCTCAAAACCTCAAGAACCAACTCACACCGGCACAACTCGCATAGAATCCCATATATTTGAGAAAAAACTCAATCGGAACCTAAGAAATCTCTCTAACCCCTTTCAAGTGCTTTCCTTTCTCGCATATCTTTGAAAAAGATAATGAAATAAAAAAAAAAGAAGCAAAAAAAAAAGATCGGACCTTATCATAATTATCAGAGAATTTTTATGTAATAAAATTTATTATCAGGATAAACAATAATCTAAAGATCTTTATATAATAAACTCTATTATATGGATTAAAATGTAATTTTATATGAATCTTTATATAATAATTACTTTGTTAGGGATTAAATTGTAAAAGTTTTTTTTTTTAGATCCAATCGGATTTTGGGTCAAAGCCCAAAACCTGAACTCGTTAATCTTCTCTTCTTCCTCCCAGTCGCTCGAACCATGCTTCTTTTCTTTCTTTTTCCAATAGAGAGCAACAAAGGAGGTGGAAGATGGATGCTGCCTCCCCGACTAGATGCTGATTTATGGCTACTGAAAAAAACCTAATCGACGGACCGCTACTATCTCTTAAGGCTTTGAAAAGCTCAATTTTACAATCAGGCAAAGGTGAAGTAGCCCAACCTGGTGCTCCTCCTACCAAATTTAGGCCGACGGCCATCAGATGATCACATTCATTCCTCAATATTTTCTGTCCTCAAGAGTCCCAGTTGGGTGGTAGGCTTGGAGCGGTACGAATAGGGAAGCTAAACGATGGCTGGGGTTTTATATTAGGTATTTTAATTCTTATTCTATTCTCGAGTCTCAATCGGATAGGAGGCTTAGAGCGAGAATTTTTTTTGAACTAAAGAGGGTCTTTTTTTAGTAATTTCTTTCATGTGGCATTATTACCTTTTTCTAAAATCTTATGTGCCAAACGGAGGCTGAAATATTCATTTTAATATATATATATATATATATATATATATATATATATATATATATATATATATATATAACCCACTTGCCATGTAAGTTCATGTTCTGACCTATTCGGTACGTGCATTGAACCCATTTGCCATGTAGGCCAAGTTGAGAAGGGTTAGTACCTTGGAAAATGGCTCAACTTCCATTCTCTTTCCTTGGGCCTTTCTTTATCAAAGGATTCGTTTGATTCGTAGAAAGAATTTTTTTCTCAAGAAGTTACTTTATAAATATATGATTTTACCATATTTGGTTGACTATGAAAAAATGACGAGTGGCTTATATTTGATTAAATATCTATTTTTATGAAAATCCTTATTATACCCATAATAGATATGAGACCATATTTTTTTTGCTCTTAAATTTTATATAAATAATAATATTATATTAATATAAATATAATATTAATATATTATAATATAATATTAGATCATAATAATTTATTACATTAATATAATACTAATATTTTAATATTATTAATATATAAATATAAATGATATATTAATATTAATAAAAAAATATATTAGTATATAAATATTAAAATAATATTAATATATTATAAATATCATATTATTTATATTAATATAAATAATAAATATTATATTATATTAATATAAATAATATGATAATATTATATTAATATTTATAAGTATAATATTTAATGATATTTTTAAAAAAATTTATGCTCCATAATCATATATTTGTAAAAAAATATTTTTTTAAAAAAAATAACCATCAATTTCTATTTCATAAAAAATATTAAATTTTTTTTCTCATAAATTTTTATTTTTCATAAAATATATAAAAAAAATTCTTTCAGAACCTTTTCTATTTTCTCTCCTCCAAAAGCTTCTCTCTTCATTCAAAAAGTTGCGATTTTTCTCCCTCACTTTTCGTTTCGTGAACCAAACGAGTCCAAAAGTGTAACGCGTGTGAGGTCGGTGATTACTGAGAAAAATCTCTTTACTACCTTAACTTTTTTCTCTCTTTTACCTAGTAGCTTCATGCGTAAAAAGATGGAAGTCCAGCAAATCAGCGGGGTCTATGGATCAACCGAGAAAGAAGAGGTCCCCATATATATGAGGCCCCCGCATTCCCGTCATCTTGAGCTCCTCCTTGCCGGTGCCGACCCTCCGCCAACTCCGCCGGACACCTGCATCCCACCGGTGGTCTGGTCACCTAGCTCTTCCCGGTCGCCGTGTATGCCGGCGGCAGCGGTGACGACCGCCCCATGGCCCAACGAGTGTGTTTTCCCCGTTGATTTCAGTGGGCGCGAATTTGGAGTCACAAGACGTCGAGACCAATGCTCTGGGCCATCCTCTTTCATCCAGCAAAATCTTTAAAAATAAGGGGAAAAAAAAACACATCAAACGGCTTGACGCAAACGCGCGCATAAAAAATCTTATGCAGATTTTGCGCCACATAAAAAGAATACTGACATTGAGGTTATAGGATGTCGCACGCATAAGATTATTATTATGACGAATAATGTCGTAAATAGGAACACTACAAGGACAAGCGGCACCACCTAGAACAGATCGTCTGCGTAAAAATATTATGCCGTTTTACTTGCACGCATTAAAAAAGAAATATACAGACATGGGGCATCTAGAAATAAACCGTATAGAAAAAAATTGGTCTCATGCATAAAAGTACCATGCAGTTTTACTTCCGCATGTAAAAAATATGCGGACATAAGGTACTTTGGAACTGTTTGTGCATAACATTCTTATATCATAAGACAAATTATATTGACAATGATGTGCAGATAGCGTGCCCTCGAAATCGGTCTCACACTACTTCCGCACATAAGAAATATATCGGCATGAGGTATCTGGGAACCATCTGCGCATTAAATTTTAGGTTAAATTTGTCTTTAGTCCCTAAAGTTATTCATTTTTTTAAAAGGTCTCTGAAGTTTAAGAACCCAAAATTGAGTTTTTTTAATTTATGAATCATTTTAATATGATTCTTCCTCCAAATTTCTACTACTTTCTTTAATAAAAAATTCTAATCGATGATAACTGGTGTTTATGTAGTCAAAATAAATGTTTATGTGGCAATTCACCTAGTTGATGTGATGTATATGATATGGCATATGGATAATGATGTGATATAGTGGATGAAAATTTTTACTTTGGTGACGTAGCACCTAGGTGATGGTATGGTATATATATGGTGATGTGGCATATGTATGATAATGTGACATGTTAATACCATATATTTGGATAAAAAATTTTAAAGTATACGTTATGTATTATTTATATACTACATCATCAAAATAAAAATATCATTCGTTATGTCTGTTTTCACTATATAAAAATTAGTTATTACCAATTTAAAATTTTGATTCCAGAAAGTAGCGGAAATTTGAAGAAAAAATTATATTAAAATGGTTTGCAAATTAAAGAGGCTTAACTTTGAGTTTTAGACCTCCAAAGATCTTTTAAAAAAGATAGGAAACTTTTGGGGCCAAAAGCATAACTAACCCTAAATTATGATGCTATGGAGGGACTGCATAGACAAAGGCAGGCAAGCACCATGCGCCAAAAATCAACCATGCACAAAAATTTGTGGATTTACTTCCGCACAAGAAAGCACTCGGAATACC
The DNA here is from genome assembly GCA_006176705.1 of Cocos nucifera. Taxonomy (NCBI): domain Eukaryota; kingdom Viridiplantae; phylum Streptophyta; class Magnoliopsida; order Arecales; family Arecaceae; genus Cocos; species Cocos nucifera. Next base: position 51,426 of record QRFJ01000119.1, on the reverse strand, counting down.
AAGCACGCGGGTTATGCGCATAAAATTCTTATGCGGTTTTAAATACGAATGGATAGTAGAATGCGGATACAGGTATGCGGATTCCATCACGGGGGGAGTAGATCGTCTAGTAGACTTGTAGGGAAGAATATGCGAACGTCCGGAACTTATTAGTCTCGGTGATGCCGGTGCCTCTCTCTTCATTGGCGAACTCGAGACCATCCTGAACTCCATCAGCGACCACTAATGATCTCGATGCCCGGTGTTTCTTGCGGGGTCGTTGGATGGAGTAGCGATGCCAGTGACCGGCGTCAGCTTCGGTGGCGGGAATTGGAGGGGAAGATGAAGGCGGTGGGGGTCGTTTTCCCTTTATTTGATCAGCTACGCAAATACCCCTCCATCCCTCGCTCTCCCGGTCCCCCTCTCTCTCCCCCCGGATCTCTTTTTGCTCTCTCTTTCTACCTACTCTCCTCCCTTCCTAATCTCCCTCTCTTCTCTCTCCCTCTCAATCTCTCTCCCCCATGCCCTCTCTCCACACCGCGTGCTTTTGCCAGACTGGCCCAATCGAGGTTCATGCCGAGTTAGGATTGGATCTCGGGCTGGGTTTTTATGGAGGCATTTCCACCCAGGCTCGCGGCGGGAATAAGAAATTTTCTGGTTGAGCCCGGGCTGCGTAGAAACCTCACCCTACTGGGCCTGATTCCAGTGCAATGGTTTAGCCTGGTTCCACGAAACCCGTATCCACAAGGTCGTGGAATGGATCGAGCAGTGCTTGAGCTTCTTTCATCTACCATGCATTGTTTGTATCGGGGCTAACTCGATCTGCCTTTCCCTACGTCTACAAAGAGGCAGATGGGACAGCTAACTAGCAGAGTGGTTCAATAAAATAAATAGTCAGTTTAGAGTGACAAAATTTTGTATATGTGGACAATACGTGATGTGCCTAAGATGATCTTAATGAAGCAACATTAGAAATGGACATCTTCATCTTCTCTTTTTCCAACTTGGGAGGAGTCTTTATGCTCTCGGAACATATGTAGCCCATTAGGACGAACGGCAGGTCATTTTCTTGTTTGATTGGCCAACAAATAGTACTTATTTAGGAAGTGTCGATGTAGGCTAATAGCTAATCAAAAAATGTTCTTCTCTTATTTTTGTTCTTTCCTTTTTATAAGAACAAAGTTTCTGACCTTCAATTAACAATGTTTGATGCGTAAAACCAACCGGAAGAACCAATCTTTTTTAGCTAGTTAAAGTTTCCTTGAATTTTTAGATTTTGAGTTGCCTGATGCATTAGCTCTGCTCATAGAACACACCATTCCATTGAATCCTCCACAAAATACTACAAATTTTAGTGTAGCACATTACACAACATTATATTAAATTCATACTGCACTCATGAACTAGGTTTCTGAAAACAATATGGTCAAAGAAAAAACTTAAAGATTCATAATCGTCTATTTCTAGAACAAAAAAAAAAAAAAAAGATGAGAAATTGTCAAACTTTAAATAGCTTCCATAGGCTTATTGATGGATATGCCTAAGAGCTTCTAATAGAACATCCCTAAACCTCCTTACATCAAGCCTTATGTTCTGCTTGTACAAGAACGCATCCCTAACAGCAACCCATCCCTGTTTGTGGACCGAGAGGGGGTCCTTAATGATGGGGTGATCACGAGGATACTGCCCTAGTAGTGAGCTCTCCCCTAGACTAATCTCGTACTGCAAATACTTGAGTCTAGCATTTGAGGCGGCCCACCCAAAGTCATACCTAGCTATTCCTCCCAACCGTCCCCATGGAACGATTTGTATCAGAACAGCATTCGTTGGAAGGAAGACCATATTCGCAAGCCCAGCCCCATGAACACCCATCATCACGTCACAGGAGTTCACCATCCGAGCAAATTGAGCCATGTCCATCCCCAGGCTTGGCTCCACGACAACAACTTCATAGCCCAGTTCTTTAGCCATGTCAACTATCTGATTGGTGTTGGTCAATAACCGCGTCCACTTCCTTGATATGATCAGTAGCCTTGGTTTCCTTTCGGAGTGTTCTCTGACCTTGCTTATCACTTGCCTCTCCAAAGAGTAAGAGCTCCTCATGAATTGTGTCAGGTTGGCCATGGAATACCCGGTCGGAGGTCTTGAGGGATCGATGTTGAGCTCCTTGTGACATCGAAGACCGACGATCACATGCGGAAAGCAATGGACTTCATCACCATGATCAAAATCAATGATTTCGTAGCATGAGAGATGTCTTAGCATTTGTTGATACTTCTTCATCCACCAAGGCTTCATGTTTGTTATAAGAAATCGAACCTCTCCATGGTATTGGTGAGAAGTTAGGAAGAGAGGGATCAACATGTCGGAGAAGTCATGGAACATGTTCCCGGCGTACCCACCGGTCGAGAAGATGATAGCAGGAACACTGTGATTGAAAGTACAATGAGGGGCTTCATCGCGAGTGCTCGTCGATCTTAAAGACAATTCCCTCACGCTGAGCAATGCCGTGCTGTCTCCTTTCCTAGCATAAGGTTTAATTTGCCATGTTTCATTTCTTTGATTAGTATTAGAGGAAGTGATCCATATAACCGTGGAAGAATTCCCATGAATCCTTACATCACCATCCATTTCACAAACAATTGACCTTGGACCTGAAACATCGCATATTGACCTGCTCTCCAGCTTGGAATCATTCCTCCTTGCATCTTAAAAAGTGAGATACATTGGATTATACCGAACATTGTCATCGAAATGCAATTTACCGGAGTTGACTTGCAAAGTTGATGGACCTACCACGTTGCTTTGCGCCGGCGAGATCTTCTTCCTGAGATGCATTCATACCCCTTCGACACGAACTCATTTCTTGTTCGCGGCATGCAGGGTCATCCTCCAGTGTCATGTTCTTGAACCCTGTGATGCGGATAGAGGGGTGAAAAGTTGAAGCCACCGTCAGAATTAGACAACGGTTTCCAAACTAGTATCAAAACAATTTCTGGAGTGAGTTCTGGTTTCTGTGATCCAGCCCAAAGCTGACCGCCTCACCTGACGCAAACTGTCGCTTCTCAAGAGTCTAACGCACCCCTGTCGGTGTACCTACTAGGTCTCTACACCCGATCGAGTGTTTGGAGTCGAATTTTGTTCCTCACTTAGGCCTAATTTTGAGTTGATCCTTCTTAAGTATGGGACTGTTTGCCGATCCGAAAACTAAGACCGACAGACCTGCTCAACCAACATAATTTGTGCTGATTTAAGTCATAAATTACCCAGATTTAGATGGAACTGGATCAAGATCGAGCAAATCATCAGCCAAACCAAACCGATTTCGCAGCGCTACGCAAAACTAATGATGCTTGCTTGGATCGAACTCACTGACCTACCAGCTAGCATTGTTTTCATTTACAACCGTTCGATTTTCATAAAAATCTGACCATTGATTACTTTAAGAAACAAGAAAATAGCTTCATCTCCTACCATGAGACTAGCTGGAGCTGCACTCATCGACTACGTAATATTTACTGCCAAACTGATTGAACTTATGCGAATCTAGACTCACTAATTAAGCATTTAATATGGATAGAATCTAGCGAAAAATTATCCAGGGAAAGCAGGCTTTACCGAACAGGACGGCAGTCAAGGAGAACTTACATTTGGAGAAAGAATCCATACAAGGCTTGCTCATTGTGAGAATGGTGGGTGAGAGGAGGAGAAAGCATCCGACAATTGCCACCAAGCCAAGCTTCTGCAGTTCAAAGCGGCCGAGGTTTCTAGCCAACTTCATCTTGCACTCCATGTCTTGGCTCTGCGTGCCTCTAGTCTTCTACTGCCTGCAGGGAATTGCTACCAAGGCACACCAGAGGACCCTAAACAGCTTGTGGTGGAGCTCGGAGAGCCATGTCTTTTATCTTTCCATTAGGATGCTTAGTGCTCCTCACAATTAGTTTAGGCCTTTATATATAATACACATATATGAAATCAGTGATGGTCGACCCATGCAACTACCGACAACCTAATTTTTAACTCCCCTCTCCGATGTCGTGTTCAAAGTGATGGACTGAGTCCATGTATTCCTGCTCAGGAGGTCATTGGTGGAAAAAGCAGCGATGTTGATTGCTAACGGCAACATTTCTTTGATTTGTTGAGGGGGCGAGCTTGTTTTGAATACAAAAAGGCGGACCGAAGAAAATTTTGGAGTTGTAGAAAATTCTCCCTTTCAATTTGTGTTGGTAAGGAGTGTTTCTGTTTATGGTAGCTGAATGAAAATATACAATAATAATATCAAGAATATGCTCTGAAAATTTTATATATTTTTAAAGATTCTACAAATATTTCAAAAATATGCTACGGCAATCCTTTACTCTATATTTAGTTGGGGTCATAAGACGAATGATGGATGGGGTTGGAAGGATGGATGACCCCCTTCTAGTATTTAGTTCAAAAATATTTACCGATGATGGATCAAAAGGAGGGATTGTTCATCCATCTTAGCCCATCAACTTAGAAGGATAGATGGAGTGTGTGATGCACGAATTTTTGTATCAACAAACTTACTCCTCATTATTTTTTTTTTTTGATAAAACTATAATGCTTCTTCACTTTCTCATTCATTTTATTTATATATATTACTAATTTATTTATATTAGTATTTCTATACCATCAAATTTTATTACTAATTATTTTAACTTTAGTGCATAATTTTTATAATTATAAGTAAATAATTAAATTTCTATTTCTATTTTTATTTTTATTTATTATTTTTATTTAGCTATTTATATAAAATTAATTAACTATTTAGATTAGATTAAAATTAATTAGTTATTTATATAACTAATATATAATATCTAATTTATATATAATTATAAATCATAAAGATTATAAGTTTATACATTGTTTTACTTCTTTAGTATGAATAAATATTATAAATTGATAATATTATTATCAATTTATTAAATAATAGTTTAATAAAAATATTATACAAATATTGTCCATCTTGGTATAGAAGAGAGAATGATTACCATCTATCTTTCCATATTTATCAAACACATGAGAGGATGGATGAAATCTTCCTCATCCATCCTTTTGCCTTTATCCATCATTCCTCCAATCCATCTCTCATATCAAATAGAGAGTTAGATTTTAAAAATATAATTTATTAATTTTTTTAATATTTTTTAAAGATTTTTTGAATATTTGACTGCATAATCTTGGAGATTTATATAGCTAACTAATAGAATGTAATCATTTTTTAATAAAAGAAATGATGATGATAATTGAGTTATTAGTTGTGTTTCCCATTAAGAAGTATGATTGAGATTATTAGTTACAAAAAGTTAAATTTTCTCAGGAAAAAAAAAGGATTGATGTCATGCCAACAACTTTGTAAAGTAAACAATCTTAAGAAAACAGCTTATTACATAAATAAATCTTCTTAAATCATGTAAAGATACAGTAACTCATAGTCTTAAGATCACTACTAAATACATGACGTCTTAGATGCTGGGACACCCAATGCTCAGAAATGAACATCTAATTTTTACTGGTAGAATACGCCCACATTTTCAATTTAAGGAAAAAAGATATATCAAATGACAAGATAATGATAACAGAAATTTTATGCAATATTTGCTCACAAAAACAACAAAAATAAATACTCTGCTATATTTTTAGGTTCAAAATTCATATGACAAAGGATTTCTTAAATAGTGACGGACTTGGAATGCTTACTTCTATATAATAATGATCATGAACATGATTATGATTATGTATTCTAATGAAGTAAATACTCTTAAAACATACGAATATTTAGTCATATTACATCTATGAGTAGCATCCATTTGGCAATATCACATATTTGATTCATTTTTAAATCATAAAAGAAAGTTAATACATTTCTTTGTCCATTATTTTTTCACTAATGTCACAAAATTAGTTTCGATCTTGAAATATTATGTACCGAAGTATAACTAGAACTTTCAATTTGGGAATTTATAGCCCAATTCACCTGCTTCTAAAGTTTTTATCTTAGCTAGGGGCATAACATTAGTAATAAAACCCGAGTTTTCCCACTTGTATATGGTGTAACGTATAATGTGTTCTCTCTTGATTTTGTTTATCTAACATCACCAATAACCTAGAATAATTACTATTTCACTCAAGATAGCATTGGGTACATGGAAAAATAGATTTTTCTTTAATATTATAATATGAACGATCAATTTTGACTTCTTTTTCTAAAAGTGATATAATAAGTGGACATATAAAGACACTTTCTTATGATGTAAAGATCGACACTTTTTCACTGGATAAGATTCTCCATCTCTCAAAAACCTCCCCCGCTCCAACTGCTCCCCGGCCCCGCTCCATCCCCCACTCTCCGATCCCACCCCCCGGGGAAATAATGAAACAACCCAAATGGTTGTACCGAAAAGGCCTCTTTCTATGATATTTAAAATGCTGATAATTCACTGGGGTACAGGTTACTCAGTGTAGGTGGTATCCTAACTAATTGAAAGAGGACAAGTCTAGGATCCTAAAACGGAAGTGGGTCCCCCTTTCCATGTAAATAAGCATGCAAGAAATGGAGCGACCTAGAAAGATATCCTCAATATATGGTTTTGTTATAATAAAATTTAATTTAAGTATTGTTACAGCAATCCTAAACATCGCCCGCGCTCCATGAATTATATATAGAACTGCAAGAAGATAATCATGAAAGAAAAATAATTAAGAGAGAACAATGCCTCGTTAAAGAGGCTCCACACACATTAAAAAAATTTTTTTTTCCTATTTCTTCTCATGCCTCTTTTTTATCCTTCAAAAAAAAAAAAAATGCTAGACTTCTATTTGAACTCAAAAATTAAAATTTATTTAAATATAAATTCTAAAAATTAAAAAAATAATAATAATAAAGTTCTAAAGTCTTAAAAATTAATGACTAATTAAAAATAAAATTTTAATTAGATTTGGAAAAAAATATATCTTCAATCATTTGAAGCAGTTTATAATTTAGAACATATGCAATATACCATGGACTGATTCAGGAGGTAGAAATATTTGGTAAAAAATTTTATAGCTTTCCAAACTGGGTCTTCAATATATCAAGTCTCACTTTTCTACGTTACACCGACACCCAGTTTCTAGAATTCTCTCCATTTTTTAATGTCATAGTCACAAAGGCATCTTCTCTCAAATTGTCATTGACTTTTTGCCGAAAGTAAAAGGCAATGAATCTTTCGTTTGATGACGTATGATTTTGATTCAAATAATGTATGGTTCACACGAAACGTTAGTACGTCGGTATCTGCTTCTGGTACAATCATTTTTAACAAACTGTATAGGCATTGGCCGTCTGGTTTAGAAATCAAAAGAATAAGATAAAAAATTTAATTTAATTAAATTAATTCATACCTACCAAATTATGTCCATACTTCATTATTTAAGAAGTCATATCAATTTTATTTTGGCAAGGACATAAAAGAATAAGATATATGATAATACCCATTAAACTATTTTTAAAAAATATCAATAAAATTATATATATATATATATATATATATATATATATATATATATATATATAGCTTGACTAGAATACATTCGATTGGATTTGGATCTAGATTCGATCAGGTCAAAATTTTATAATGGAAATTCTACATCAATAATCCAAGCCATTAAATGTGATCTACTATCTCAAAACTGCTTGCATACCAAAAATCATATAATTTGAAGACTCCTAGCCTATACATCAACTGATCCAAAAATATATCTAATTTAATTTTATTTAAGCTGTCTAATTTTTGACTACTTGATATATATGTTAGGAGTCTTCAAATCATATGATTTTTTGTGTGCAAGCAGTTTTGAGGTAGTAGATTATATCTGTTGGGGATAAATTCCGCTCCCATCGAAGTTCAGTCTGATGCTTGGCCTAACGCAATTGACAATCATGGAAGAGCTTCGATCGAAAATTCTTCCTCCAGCGGTCAAACTCCCAAGCAGTCGAACCCTAGCCGAACTTCTTTCAGATCCCTCCTTCAGTCGAACTTTTATAAGAGCCGAACTCCTTCCGAACTCCTCCTTCGGTCGGACTTCTACGAAAGCCAAACTTCTTTCGGACTTCTCTTTCAGTCAAATTTCTACAGGAGCCGAACTCCTTCCGAGCTTCTCCTTCAATCGGACTTCTACAGGAGCCGAACTTCTTCCGGACTCCTCCTTCAGTCAAATTTCTATAGGAGCCAAACTTCTTCAGTCAGCTGAACTTTTCAGCGGTCGAACCCCAGCCGAACTCCTTCCGAGTTTCTCCTTTAGTCGGACTTCTACAGGAGCCGAACTCCTTCCGAACTTCTCCTTCAGTCGGACGCCTACAGGAGCCAAACTCCTTTCGGATCTCTCCTTCAGTCAGATTTCTACAGAAGCTGAACTCCTTTCGAGCTTCTTCTTCAGTTGGACTTCTATAGGAGCCAAAACTCCTTCCGAGCTTCTCCTCCTTCCGGATCTCTCTTTCAGTCGGATTTCTATAGGAGCCGAACTCCTTCCGAACTTCTCCTTCAGTCGGACTTCTACAGGAGCCGAACTCCTTCCGTATCTCTCTTTCAGTCGGATTTCTATAGGATTCAAACTTCTTCCGAGCTTCTCCTTCAATCGGACTTCTACGGGAGCTGAACTTCTTCCGTATCTCTCATTCAGTTGGATTTCTATAGGATTCGAACTCCTTCCGAGCTTCTCCTTTAGTTGGACTTCTACGAAAGTCGAACTCCTTCCGTATCTCTCATTCAGTCGAATCTTTACAGGAGCCAAACTTCTTTTGGACTCCTCCTTCAACTAGCATTCCTCCCAGATGATCCCCTCTAGTCATATTCCATTTGAAAGTCCAAACTCCTCTGGAATTAATATACGTCAAAGCCCTTCACCCCTCCATGTGACTCCGAGTGGCTCAATATTGGATGGCTGCGGCCATCACTATCAGTCTGCTGTAGATGATAGCGACCCGCTATCGAGCGGCGATGGCTGTCACCATCAATCAGCTACAGGTAGTGCTACAGGCGGCACCCCCCTCCCTGACAGACTCCATCAGGTCTCGAGCAGCCCGCTACCAGGCGGCTGCAACTGTCACTATCAATCCGCTACAAGCTCCGTCTATAAAAAGGGATCATCCAGATATATTTTTTCTAAGCTCTCTTCTTCTTCCCAAAACTCTGTCGAACTCTTACCTGAGCATTCCATTTCTGTTGGCCAGAAGAGCTGACTTGATCATCGAAGGATCCTGCCGGAGCCACCACCACCGACTTTGGATGAAACTTTATTTTACAGGTCATTGACGGCGATCTTGTCCTCCTCTACTCCAGCTCGATCCGATGTCGATCAGATTCTGCACCAATAGAATTGGTGCTAGAGGAAGGGCATTACTTCCGAGATTTTCTTACTCTTAAAGGAGTGCTCTCCAGCGGTCTCCCTTCTTCCTTTCTAGAGTTCTTCTATGAGAAAAAATGCCTCTCAGGAAAGCTTCGATCCGATGATCGATGGCCTCTATGGCTAGATCCCATCCAGATCTATTTGCTCCCGCTTCGGTTCTGACAACTCAAGCTCCGCCTGTGGCCGTGGTGGATGCGGAGCAGCTTAACCTGCTGGTCCAGCAGGTTCGCGGTCTCACGAAGACGATGCGGGCCATACATCGGCAGGCCCCAGCATCGGTTCGGTTGGAGCGGGCTTCTCTGGAGCCCCATGGTCCAATCTGGGAACGGCCAACTTGGGTTATCCGACCTCTGACCTCCAAAAAGGGGAAGCAGAGGATGGAGGGCCCTTGCTCGAACCATGACTCATCCTAGGGGGAAGCTTCACGTCCATTCCATCAGAAAATCTTGGAGCTCAACGATCGTGAAGACCTCCTAGATCAAAGGCTCCTAGAAATGAGTGACGAATCGAAGAGCTCCGTTATATTCTCTCCTCACATGGTAATGATATTTGCACTGATCCTTCTTTTTCTTAGAGGATTATGCAGGAACCAATCCCGCCAAACTTCAAGCTCCCGCAGCTTGAGAGTTACGACGGAACCACCGATTCGGTCGACCATCTGGAGGCCTTCCGGACAATGATGTTGCTCCATGGTGTACCAGATGCTATTTTGTGTTAGACTTTTTCGTCCACCCTCAAGAGAGCTGTTAGAAATTGGTACTCAACACTTAAGTCGGGTACCATTTTATTCTTTGATCAGATGAGCCATCAGTTCGCGACTCACTTCGTCAACAGCCGACGTCAGTGTCGAGGTTTGGATTTCATGATGACCATCGAGCAGAAGAAGGGAAAATCCATCCGGGCTTATGATATCCGATTTAATGCTGCTGCATTGGAGGTTCGGAACCTGGACCAATCAGTCACCATGGCCGCACTCAAGGGCAGCCTTCAAAAGAATGATTTGCTGTTCTTCCTGAAAAGAAAGTACCCCAGGGACTTTATCGATATGCTAGCTTGGGCGGCCTTTGGTGAGTGGCGAATCGACGGGCCAGGCAGGCCCACCGAAGAAGGAAAGTCGAGTGAAGCTCGACCGTGCTTTCGAACTTCCTCTGAGCGTAAGTGAGCCCAAACTCCTCCCCGAGCTCGGAGGTAGGGAAGCCTCGATGGTAGGGCACGGCGGGATTCTCCCCAATGAAGATTTCACAACTACATCCCTCTCAATGCTTCGAAAATTCAAGTGCTGATGGAAATTAGGGAGCAACTATCGAGATCGAAAAGGATGCATTCTCGCCCCAGCAAGCATAATTCTAACAAGTTCTGCCTTTATCATCGTAATCATGATCACGACACTGAGGAGTGTATCCAACTCCAAGATGAGATTGAGGAGCTCATCAGGCGAGGCAGACTTGGCCGATTCCTATGGTGATGGCCTGAAGGATGGAAAGATTGGTCGAGGGCATTACCACAGCCTAAACCATCGAGGGAGGAGGATCAGAAAGAAGATCGGCCGCCTCTCAACATCATCAACACTATCTCGGAGGGATTTCAACGAGAAGAGGCCAGCGGATCCGAGGGATCGATGAAAAGATGGAGGACTGAAGAACCCATAACCTTTACCAAGGCAAATGCCCAGGGGGTCCAGTTTCCATACAATGATGCGGTTGTAATCTTTTTAAACATTATCGACTATGATGTACGCCGCATTTTGGTAGATAATGAAAGCTTGGCTGATGTTTTGTTTTACGATGCTTTCTCAAAAATGTTCTTACTCAATAACCGCTTGGGATCGATGAACTCCTCGTTGGTAGGCTTTACTGGCGATGCCGTGCCAGTTGAGGGCATAATGACCTTGGCTGTGACTGCAGGACAACGCTTGAAACTGGCTAAGGCACAGGTCGAATTTAGTTATAAAAGCTCCATCTATCTATAATGCTATTCTCGATCGATCTGGTCTAAATACACTTTGGATAGTGGTATCAACTTATTATTTGAAGATGAAGTTCCTGATAAGCCACGGGATCGAAGAGGTTAGGGGAGATCAAGCTCTAGCAAGGCACTGCTACTCAATCACCCTGTATAAGAAAGAACAGTCCGACCCTTATCCTATTGATAGATTGGATGTCTGCGATGACCTCACCGAGGAGCGGGGTGAGCCTATGGAAGACCTCATTTTTGTGCCCTTAAATGATGGGAATGCGGAGCACGCAGTGCAGATCGGCTCCAACTTGGGAGATGAAGTTCGGAAGCAACTCGTTACCTTCCTTAGGAAGAACGTGGACATCTTTACCTGGGCTCCAACGGATATGTCAAGAATTGATACCGAGATCATGGAATATTGGTTGGCCATTGATCCAAAGCATCGATCGATAAAAGAGAAGATGCACAACCATGCCCCCGGAGAGGTAGAAAGCAATCGCTGAAGAAGTAGGCAAGCTCCTCAAAGCTAGATTCATCCAAAAAGTTAACTATCCGATCTGGGTCTTAAATATGGTCTTCGTCAAAAAGGCAAACAATAAGTGGAGGATGTGTATAGATTTCAAAAAGCTGAACAAGATCTGCCCAAAAGACAGCTACCCTTTGCCCAGGATTATCAACTGGTGGATGCGACCTTGGGCCATGAGCTCCTCATCTTCATGGATGCCTTCTTCAGTTATAACCAGATATGGATGGCGTCGGAGGATGAGGAGAAAATTACTTTTGTTACCGACCGTAGTCTTTATTATTACGGGGTTATGCCCTTTGAACTCAAAAATGTAGGAGCAACGTACCAGCACCTGATCAACAAGATCTTCAAGAAGCAGATTGGCCGCAACATGGAGGTGTACATGGATGACATGCTCGTCAAAAGTCGAGCTTTTATAGACCACCTCGTCGACCTTGAAGAGACTTTCAATGCACTCAGGAAGCATAAGATGAAACTGAATCCGACCAAGTGCACCTTTGGTGTGACCTCTGAAAAGTTTCTAAGGTTTATGGTGTCAAGGCACGGAATTGAAGCAAATCTAGAGAAAATTCGAGCCATTCAGAAGATGACTGCTTCAAAAATAATTAAAAAAGTTTAGTACCTGACTGAAAAAGTGACATCCCTAAATCACTTCATCTCAAGATCGATCGAGCGATGTATACCCTTCTTTCGAGTTCTCAAGCAACTAAAGAACTTCTGCTAGACGGTGGAGTGCCAATGGGCATTTGAGGAGCTTAAAAACTACCTCGACTCACCCCCACTGCTGGCAAAGCTCGAATCTAGAAAAGAATTATTTCTGTACCTAGCAATCTCTTCGGCAGTCTTGGCAGCAGTCCTGGTCAAGAAAGAAGCGAAGATGCAGCGATCGGTCTACTACGTAAGCCAGATTCTGAGGGATGCAGAGATCAGGTACTCTAGGCTAGAAAAATTGACTTACTCTCTTCTAATTGCTGCCAGGAGACTCCGACATTGCTTTTAGGGGCATACCATAACGGTCCTCATGGACCAACCAATAAAAGCAGTCTTTCATCGAACGATGCTTCCGGAAGAATCGCAAAATGGACGATCGAACTCACAAAATTTAACATCAACTATCGACCCCGACCATTAATCAAAGTTTAGATATTGATAGATTTTATAGTAGAATATATCATTCCAACTGAAGCCGAGTTTAAAAAGAACGAGATCGATGCTCTGCTGTCACAACCGAACCTCTCCGAGGAGAGTGTTGACCTTTCCGAAAGCTTTTGGGCTCTATACGTGGATGGTTCGTCCAACTCCACTAGAGCAGGTGTGGGGTTGGTCTTAGTCAATCCCGAGGGAGTCATCGTTGAGTATGTGCTACGCTTCAAATTTTCTACGACTAATAATGGGGCCGAGTATGAAGCGCTGATCACCGGATTAAAAATAGCAAGAGAATTAAAAGTATATCGACTTCAAGTCTACAGCGATTCTCAATTAGTGGTCGGGTAACTTAATGGTAGCTACGAAGCTCGAAAGAAAAGTGTGATGAAATATCTTGAGAAAGTAAAGGACTTGACTCCGATCTTCATTTGTTTCGACATTCGATAAATTTCGAGGACAGAAAATATAAGAGCCGACCTTCTCTCTAAGTTGGCCACTTCAATCCCAACCAAACTGCCTAAAGAAGTATTTTTTGAGACTCTGAAGTGCCCAAGTCCAGAGGAATCACAGATCATTTTGCAGACGGAGCTTGAGCCAAGCTGGATTGACCCATTGGTTGTCTACCTCAAGGAGGGAGTCATTCCTCATGATCCGAAAGAAGCTCGAAAACTCAGAAATCAAGCCTCCCGGTATATTTTGTACGAGGGTAGGTTGTATAAGAGGTCGTATTCACTATCGCTGCTGGGATGTCTCCGACCTTCAGAGGCTAACTTCGCATTATAAAAAGTGCACGAGAGAATCTATGGAAGTCACGTACGAGCCAGGTTCCTATCACAAAAACTATTTCGGCAGGGGTACTATTGGCCGACCTTGTATCGTGATTCTATGGAGTATATTAAGAAATGTGACCACTATTAGAAGAATACAAATATACAAAGACAGCCGGCCTCCAAGCTTACTCCACTAAGTGTGCCTTGTCCATTTGCATAATGGGGAATGGACATACTCGGCCCTTTTTCGATGGCATCCGGGCAGTGAAAGTTCCTCCTGATTGTGATCGACTACTTCACCAAATGGGTCGAAGCTGAACCACTAGCAAAATCGAGACCAAGGTACAGGACTTCATCTGAAAGTCAATAGTCTGTCGGTTCGGTCTGCCCCGAACTCTCATAATGGATAACAGACGACAGTTCGTTGGGACGAGATTCGTTGAGTTCTGCGAAGACCTAAATATCTTTCACCACTTCATGTCGGTAACTCACCCACAGGCAAATGAAGAAGCTGAAGTGACCAATCGAACTTTGCTGCAAGACATCAAGACGAGGCTCGACAGAGCAAAGGAAGCTTGGGTGGACGAACTCTACCATATCCTCTGGGCATACCGAACTACTTAAAGATTGTCGACTGAAAAAATACCATTCGCTTTGGCCTTTGGAACGGAGGCAGTCATACCAATCGAGCTTAAACTCCTATCAGCATGGGTCACGGCCTTCAATGAGCAGCATAACCCACAAGACCTTAGAGCTAACCTCGATCTGCTGGAAGAAAAAAGAGAGGAAGCCTAGGTTTGGATGGTGGCTTACAGGCGAAGGATGGCCCGATATTATAACTCAAGAGTCAGAAGTAAAACGTTCAAAGTGGGAGACTTAGTGCTTCGACGAGCCACCATCTTCCAGCCTCAAAGTCAAGAAAAGCTTGCCCTAAATTGGAAAGGCCCGTATGAAGTGGTAGAGGTCGTCCAGTCCGGGACTTATCGCCTGAAGAAGCTCGGAGGAACAACGCTCCCACGACCTTGGAACTCAAAAAATCTGAGGATGTACTACCAGTAATTTTTCCTCAATAAAACTCCTCGATTTCAATATTATTATTTTTTGGTACGAAAATTATGTAATGATAGAAAAGAAGAAATTAAAAGTAGCCATGTTAGGAACAGAAGGAGAACCTCGTCCTAATATGAGCAAAGTTGAAGGCCTCGTTCATTTTAGATGAGATGGGGGCAGAGGTCCCGACAATGGCTTATATGCCCCCACAGCTTGTTAGGAACATGAGGAGAACCTCGTCCTATCATGAGCAAAGTTGAAGGCCTCGTTTATTTTAGACGAGATGGAGGGAGAAGCTCCGACAATGGCCCTTATGTGCCTCCACATCCCATTAGGAATAGGAGAAGAACCTCGTCCTAACGCGAGCAAAATCGAAGGTCTCATTCATTTTAGACGAGATGGGGGGAGAGGTTCTAACAATGGTCCTTATGTGCCCCCACAGTTCGTTAGAAATAGAAAGAGAATCTCATCCTAACGTGAGTAAAGTCGAAGGCCTTGTTCATTTTAGACGAGATGGGGAGGAGAGGCTCCGACAATGGTCTCATTATGTTCGACAACAACAGAAGATAAGATCTCATTCAACCTCAACTACTAAAGATAAGATCTCCTCCGAGCTCCACCTTCAACCTCGGCTGCTAGAGATAAGATCTTCCCTGAGCTCCACTTTCAACCTTGGCTGCTGAAGATAAGATCTCCCCCGAGTCTCAGAGTCTATATCAATAAAAGATAAGATCTTCTTCAACCTCGACTGGAGATAAGATCTCCTCCGAGCTTCAGAGTCTATGTCAATAGGAGATAAGATCTCCTTCAACCTCGGCTGGAGATAAGATCTCCTCTGAGTTTCTACGTCAACAGAAGATAAGATCTCCTTCAACCTCGACTGTTGGAGATAAGATCTTCCTCGAGCTCCACCTTCAACTTTGACTGCTGGAGATAAGATTTCCTCCGAGCTCCATCTTCAATCTCGGCTGAAGATAAGATCTCCTCCGAGCTTCAAAGTCTACGTCAACAGGAGACAAGATCTCCCTGGACCTCGGCTGAAGACAAGATCTCCTCTCGAGCCTCAACTTCAATATCAACCTCGGTTGGAGATAAGGTCTCCCCTGAGCTTCAACTCCAATAGGTGCAGAGCCTAGAAAAGGACTTCGACAGTCGCTTTTTTTGTATTCCCTTCCTTCGAGTTTCGAACTCAGAAGTGGGGGGACTATTATTGAGGATAAACCCTACTCCCGTCGAAGTCCAGTCTAATGCTTGGCCTAATGCAACTAGCAATCACGAAAGAGCTTTGATCGAAAATTCTTCCTCCAGCGGTCGAACCCCAGCCAAACTTCTTTCAGATCCCTTCTTTAGTCAGACTTCTACAAGAGCCAAACTCCTCCTTCAGTCGGACTTCTATAGGAGCCGAACTCCTTCCGGACTCCTTCTTCAGTCGGATTTCTACATGAGCCAAACTCCTTCTGAGCTTCTCCTTCAGTCGGACTTCTACAGGAGCCGAACTCCTTCCGAGCTTCTCCTTTAGTCAGACTTCTACAGGAGCTGAACTACTTTCAGACTTCTCCTTCAGTCGGATTTCTATAGAAGCCGAACTCCTTCAGCCGACCGAACTACCCAGCGGTCGAACCCCAGCCGAACTTCTTTCGAGCTTCTCCTTCAGTCAGACTTCTATAGGGGCCAAACTCCATCCGAGCTTCTCCTTCAGTCAGACGTCTACGGGAGCCGAACTCCTTCCGGATCTCTCCTTTAGTCGAATTTCTATAGGAGCCGAACTTCTTCCGAGCTTCTCCTTCAGTCGGATTTCTACATGAGCCAAACTCCTTCCGAGCTTCTCCTTCAGTCGGACGCCTATGGGAGCCGAACTCCTTCTGAATTTTTCCTTCAGTCGAATTTCTATAGGAGTCGAACTCCTTCCGAGCTTCTCCTTCAGTCGAACTTCTACAGGAGCTAAACTCCTTCCATATCTCTCATTCAGTCGGATTTCTACAGGAGCCGAACTCCTTCCGAGCTTCTCCTTCAGTCAGACTTCTATGGGAGCCGAACTCCTTCTGTATCTCTCCTTCAATCGAATCTCTACAGGAACCAAACTCCTCCTTCAGCTAGCGTTTCTTTCGGATGATCCCCTCTAGCTATATTTCCTTTGGAAGTCTGAACTCCTCTGAAATTGATATACATCACCCCTCTATGCGGTTCCGAGTGGCTCAGTATCGGACGGCTGCGGCCATCACTATCAGTCCGCTGTAGGCGATAGCAATTCACTACCGAACGGCGATGACTGTCACCATCAATCTGCTGCAGGCGGTGCTACAGGCGGCGCCTCCCTTCCTGACAGACTCCATTAGGCTTCGAGCGGCCCGCTACCGGATGGCTGCAGCTGTCACTATCAATCCGCTACAAGCTCCGTCTATAAAAAGGGATCCTCCAAATATATTTTCTCTAAACCCTCTTCTTCTTTCCAAAATTCTGCCGAACTCTTGCCTAAGCACTCTATTTCTGTTGGGCAGAAGAGCTGACTTAATCGTCGGAGAGTTCTGCCGAAGCCCCCACCACTGACTCCGAATGGGACTTTATTTTGCAGGTCATCGGCGGTGATCTCGTCCTCCTTCATTCCAGCTCGATCCGACGTCGACTAGATTCTGCACCAATAATATCCAATGATTTGGATCATTGATGTAAAATTTTTATTATAGAATTTTGATCTGATCGAATCTGAATCTAAATTTGATCGAATGTATTCTAATCTATATATGCTTCTTCGCACGCGCGCGCGCACGCACACACACACACACATATATATATATATATATATATGAAACAAGCTGACTTTGCATCGGTGACAACTATTCTTATTATTATTTGGTAGTTGCGAGGGTCAGTATGCGAATTTTTTGATTGGATGTCCGGTGCCTTGTCTACATGGGAAATTAAAATGAATGAAATAATATTATTTATTTAAGGAAGCATAAGGCCTCTATATGTGCGCGTGCGCGTGCGTGTAAACAAGACGGTAGCATGCGCGAGTGCAGAGTATTTTTTAACTACATTATTCCAACAAATGACGATATGAAGAAGAACTCATCTGACAGACAATGGCTGTGGATTAAATGGATTTTCTTTTTTAAAAAAAATGATTTCTGGCGTGAAAATGTGGATCGGTATATGGAGATTGGTTTCTAGAGCTTGAAACCAACCAAGATGTGAATTGGTAGGCGAACCAGGGGAGAAATTCTTCCCACCATAAATGTTGAACCAGAGCAAGTTTTTGCTGGATGAAATTCCACATAGCTGTTTCAATTGAAAGAAACAACTCACAAAACATCATAGCTTACATACCATGAAAATCTATGTTTCAACGTTATTAATTTTTTTTTTCTTTTTTCTGTCGGACAAGTCTAGGCAGTTGTTGTGGGTAGCAGTGTCCATTATTCCTAATGAAAGAGAAATTATCGCTGCTCTAGCTTTGATTATGGCGCTGCATATAGGTCATGGGTCATTTTAATTTGGTAAGAGTGCGACGTGACTATGTAGTTTTACGTTTCTCTGCATATAGGTCATGACACTGTTTTATAAGATAAAAAATTTAAATTAAATAGATTAATTTCATATCAAGTTTAGGTCGTTGGCATAAAAATAAATCGTTCATGCTATGAAGAAATGGTCTGCACCCCAGCTCCAGGAAAAGAAAATCTTTTGCGAAAGAAGGCTCCAGAATGGACAGTTTGCTAGTTCTTTTGATGTGAAAGACAGAGGTCGGTCTTTCCAATTGGTTATGAAAATTATTTTTCTGAGTCCCGTGGAAGCACCGACGAAGGTAGGTAGGAAACTTTTCCACTTGTATTAGTTTTTTTCCTCCTCTCCTCTAATTATGTCACTCTTAGTTGATGTAATGATCTTTTTTCTTTTATTAAAGTTCGACTACTTTTCTCTTTTCCATGATGCGGTGTAATGTGACCAATAGTTTGTCCCCATGAAAGAGATTCCCGGATCCAACATTAGTCTTATTAGCCGGAAAGTCCACGGCGCTATTCACCTCGCCGTATACCCTCTCTTTTCTTCTTCTTCTTCTTCCTCCCCCCACCTTTTTTTTCTTTTTGATACAGACCTCTCCGGATACCTTCTATGCCTTCGGCAATGAGAAGTAAACGAGCCAAGCTCCAAATTCCAAAACCGGACCTGATTCATTCCAACTTGACCAGAACACATCATAACCAAATTCGTGGAATAATACTAGCTGCAACCGGCCCGTACTTCGGCTACATTTTTTCCCCTTTTCAAAAAAGGGGCAAGGCCCAATCTACTCCATTATGATGCAAAGAAGCAGAAGAAGGGAAGTGAGCAATAACTTACAAAAATTAGAGCTTAGATCTTATTTTTGTGCTCAGAAGCCTCTTAGCCCATCATACGAGAGAAGATCTTTGTATACCTCTCCAGCCATTAACTCTGATCTTTGCATACCCATCCAATCATTAACTCTAGCAAATGACCACCACCCCGTTTCTCCACATGGCTTGGATATCAACCTGTCTGCAAGAAGTCCACAGGTCTTTCAGATTAATTGGAAAAAAGGAAAAAAAACTCTCAACTGTAGGCTGTGACCCAACCAACGTTACCAGTTTTATGTGTCATGCATGAGCATTCTTGCCAACTTGAGGAACCATGCAACGGGCTGAACAGACGGCGTTTCTCAGTTTATAGTGTCGAAGTTTAATCAACAATGAAGTATTTTTAAACGAAAATATCGTCTCTATATCATTATTACACATGCATAGTGGCAACTAATTTCAATCTTGCTAGATTTAAATGTGAAATGCAAGAAAGAAAACCCATCTCAAAAGAAAACGAATGAAAATTATTTTGAACACAGCTTGGCTTTTGGCTCATCACCAAGAGGTTAATTATCACTATCAGTCCATGAAGCAGTGGATTTATTTGATGAATCCATTCTCAAGCTGAGCCATAAATTTAGGAACAAGAATGATCCAGGGAATATCAAGAACTTTCTCGAAACAAACAAAAAGGAAAAGAAAGATGAAACATAAATCATGATCAACTAAGCCCTCTCAGGGGCTTGCTTAAGAATAAGAAAGATCTTCAACTTTGAAAGAGACCAATATCACCTTGTTCTGCAGGACTCAAGTCCAGACCAAGTCAATCTCAGATTTTACTCTTTAAGAAATCCTCCCAGTCAAGGGCCACGTTGTTATTGACATAGAAATTTTCGAATGGAAAATTGTTTTATTTCTTAGAATATCTCAGAAATATATTAGAATGTCCACAATCAACCTGCTCACCAATGTACAGAGTATGTTGCGACCATTTCAACTCGTGAGTTTGAATGTTTCCAAAATGTATTGATTCTGATGAAAATCATATTAAATTGAATGGTTAGCACCTAGCACAACCAGTATTATGACACAGCTCCTTCCAAGCATGATGCACAAATACAAGCAGAACATTCGTGAACATAAAAAATTAGTGTGGAATGATTTGGTATATAACCAAAAATAGGAGTAGATAATGGAGAATACAAGATGTTCAGCTTTTGATCTAAGCAAGAATTTGCCACTGGTTTTCACATTTCTACACGTTTGTCAGAATAAAGAAAGCATCTAATTGCCCCTTCCTGTGTTTTCCCACCTAGACAACTCGCATCCAATAAATAAAGAAAGCATCCAATTGCCCCTTCCTGTGTGTTCACAAACTGGATGCTAGCCAATCTGGTTGTGCTGCATGCATATCTCCATATTCTAGCAAAGCATGATTAAAAAAAAAAAATGTTCATGCATGGAAACTGATTAACATACAAAAAGCATATCTGTCCAAGGAGGAAGCGCATCCAACATCAGCAACAGTATTTCCTTCTACTGCAGATCATTAACAGCTCCCTGCCCGCAAAGTGAAAGCAAACAATTTTCTCACCTCAAGACCACCAAAGTACCATCGGAGTTGGAGTTTCATTCAATCAGCAAATTATGGAATAACAGAGAATACCAGCCAGTTACTTGTAACTTTCATGATTGAACAATTTCTGAAGAATAGCCTAGCAGAACAAACTCGGCTGGGTCAATCTTTTTGACATGAATATCATGCTACTCTGAATCACATATTAGTATAAAATCTAGAAAAGATTCATAATAAAATAACTCCCCTTTTTTTAAAAAGAACTTCCATTGTCCAACTAAAAATGTCAGGAAAATCAGTTATCTTGATCTCAACTTGTATGCTAGAAATGACAAAAGCAACTTACAGGACAAGACGAGTTTGACTTCAACCCCTGATAAAGTTCACCAGAGGAAATCAAAAGTTTCACAGTGCGAAATTCAATGGATGGAGTCCGTCCCTTGCTGTCAGTAAAACCAATCAATTCCTGTTCTAGAAGATGTTCAAAAGCCTGCAGCATAAATCCAGAAGCTTGTATGTAGTTTCAACAACATTCTTGAGGAAACATCTGCTCATTTTGTAAATTGGCAATACTCACCCGTAAACAGACATTGTTTGCATGGTTGTCAGAGGTCTTATAAGCATCATGTATAGCTTTATATTCTGCAAAATATGGGACCAACCAAACTCAGCATTCTATTATCTCCAGAGCTGATAGAGTAGCATAGGAGCAAAAAGAAACCTGACCTTTCATTATAGAATTGAAGTTATATGAGTTCTGTTCTTTGGTCTCCAACCTGTTCATGCAGACTAATATATATAGCTCAAGGATGGAGGCATCTGCTTGAAAATATTTCAAATGAGACAACTAGCTCGCAAGAAAACCTTTGTCAGCTTAAAGACAATTATAACAACTTGGCTTTTGTGTAATATGAATCAGGTAAATCCACCAATATTCTACACTTGCTGTAAAAATTTATGCCAACAAAATAGAACATCTTCAATGTTAAAGTATGATATGCACTTTGCATCAGCAAAAGGGCCAAGTTACTACCAAACTTCTGGGAAGCATGCTTGTTCCATCAGCAAGAAACAAAAAGTCTATCTACATTTCTTGATATGGTAGTTTCATTGCTACTTCCAGATACAATCTTCTGGTTTAGGAACTAGCTTTCATATATTTGAAAAACAAGTATTTTAGGAACTAGCTTTCATATTTGAAAAACAAGTATTATGGGACAAGGCCTATTACTTATGGTTGTGCTAATCTAGAGAACGGTCCGGTCATGCCAGATTCTCTGCAGAGACAATTTTATTGTGATGTACATTTCCAAATTTACATAAGATTTTCTAATATTAGGAAATCTATCCAACTTTTTTGAGCCTTCATAGATGTTGATTAGGTTGATGATACTAAGAATCAACATTCCACAATTCACCTTTGTAATGAACAATTCACGTTTGATGATGCTAACAATCAACATTTCACAATTCCACAATTGCCCGTCCTTAAAAATAGAGAAATAAGAGTGCATGTTTCTTCCAACACTAGGGATATGTCATGTAATGAACCATATGAGGACAGAAGTTGTGTAGCTTTGCTCCCCTCTACTTGACTTATAAGCCATGTTTACTATATTTTGGAAACTGGTTTTACATTTTTATATCACAATATGGTCATTATATGATTGCTTAATTCGAGATTTCCAATTAAATTTGAATTTGAATCATGAATAACAATGCTACAAACATAAAATCTCATAGTTAATGAGATCATGAAAATAAAAAATGCAAAACTATTTTAGAAGCATTGTTGACCAATTTACAGAAGAAAGGTTAAGCGCTATATAGCAGAGAATTTAGTGGAATGATGTTCATTGCATAACCACCAAGGGATAGGAAGATGATGATGGAAGCTAGACAAATGAAAAAGAATATTGCATACCATTTTGACTTGATGAGCAAATGTTATAATTACTTGTAAAATAACTGATCAATGCAAGGTTTTTCCTAACCTAAACAGGGCATATGAACAAATTACAGCTAAATATCATGCTAGGGGTGTGGATAACTGCCCATTTCTCTCTACACATTATATTCGCAAGAACACTTTGTGTTTACAAAAAGGTCCCATGGTTTGAAGCGCTTGCTGATGATGTAGAAGTAACTGATAAAATGAGAATGCAGCTAATACAAAGTAGAATTTAGGTAATTCTGAGGAAACTCATGGAAGAAGATTCTGAATACGTCAGAGAATAAAGTATACAGAAGTAACAGAACATCATTTTACCTAAATCTGCAACTGGAAATGCTTAAATGGCACATGCAGCCCTTGATAGCAAAGAAAGGTATGGACAGAAGTTGGGACCATAGTATAAATGTTGAGTGTGTTTACAACCACATAAGTTGTCGCAGTCATGGATACTCATGTAAATTACAGGACAACAAATATGACAATCTTCAATTAAATCATTGGATATCACACGTATAGAAAAGGAAAAAAGAAAGAAAGAAAGAAAGGTATTTACATGTTGCAGTGTTATATTCTATTCCCAACAGAGTTGTTTTAATGGCATCAATAAATGCAAGTAGCCTGCTTAAGGTCTTGCCATAACATTTGATCTATAGAAATCACAAGAGACCTAACCAGAAAGATACAGAAACCTAATTTTCTGCAAAGTTTCAAACACAATCCATTATCTGTTGGCCATGCCAAATTAATAATTGACATCTTTAGGTTAGAATAACAATGAAATAATACAAGTGTCGAATTGAAAATCAAATGTAGGCCTCTAAGGGGAAAAATTGTCTAGTAATAAATAATTCACAGGTCATATATCCAAGTGATTAACCTTTAAGGTTGTCAATTTTGGGTTGCCTGTAAGTACATAAATATGCACTTTTGAAGTTTTCCAATGAGAGCAATCCGGACTCCATATCCATGTATGACACAGCCCGGAATCTGAAATACATTTTCTAGAGCTAAGTTTAAACCCAAAAAAAAAATGCCAAGAAGGATAATCTGCGATGTGAGAGAACTTACAGGAGCCTCAACAGGTTGCTAACTGATCCATCAACATCTAACAGTGAATCAAGGATTTCTTTGAACTTCTTGTCACTTAAAATATTCTGTAACATGTCAAGGGCTTATTTAAAATTTTCAGGATTCTTCGCTAGGAATAACTTCTTACCTTCTCTAGCAATAGCCAAACAGTTAACAAACTTACCAAATGCACAAGGGAAGCAAAACTACTTGCTACGATACTACCATTTAAATATTCAGAAAGATTACCAACATCAAACAAGCACAAATAGTACCTCAAAAGCCAACAACTTGGATGAAGACTAATTTTTGCATGAAGACACCACCATGAAAATTGGAGCAAGAACTAATACTACATTGGTTTCCAATTATCATAAATATTGTTCATAGGCTGTTAGGAAATCTGGTTGGTATTATTTCAAGTGCCCTGATGAAATGCTCAAAAGAAGGATACAGAAAGCCTCCTATTGAATTCCGTGACATACTTTGAAGGAAAACTTGAATCTTTTGGCAAATGCAGTAAGTATTCCAATAACCTGCACACCACATGGGAGGAAGACAAGGATTATTGTGGAGAAGGTTGGAAGAACATTCGGCATTGATATCCAAATTTTGTGAGAGGATAGGAAGGAACCACCTTTGTATGTCTTCTTTAGAGGGAGGAACAAAAAGGAGTTTCCTGTGAGAGAACCGAGATCTAATTCTTTTTTCCAGGAGTTGGTCTGCATCCTTGAAAAACAAACAAAAGAAAAAATAGTTGTAGCAATAAGTCTAGCGAGACCACTAATTCCATAAGCAAGGTCACCTAGGTACAGTAATTAGAAATTACAGAATATCAAATCACTCTCTGTCTTAAGAGGTAACAAGGTTATTCATAGGCACATTCATATTGAACCTACATGTCATGGAACAAATGCAGTTTCTAGATCAATCAATTTGCTACTGATGACATTTACTTTTGAAATCTTGTTTTCCTTCTCTAAGGCATTTCCAAGCTTTGTCTAGCTGTAGTTCACTGTTGTTTCCTTTTAAATAATTCTAAGTTGATCATTGAGAAATTCTTCATACCTATATAAGAAAAGATATTACATCCATTGCCCTATCCGATTGCTGGGTAATCACTCTTCCATAAGATTTGTCAGTCATGTCAACTGTGGTGAGTGGCAATACAGTTACTGGTCATTAGCCAGCCCAGATTCTCCTCTGCTACAGGTGCCATGCTGTAAGTTATAGTTAGCTCAAATTCCTCATTTTCCAAATCCAAACATCTATTAGTGTATATTAAACTATCTGCTCTACTAAGATGGTGATCCACTCCCACCATGAATGGGTGACGCAAAAAGCCTCCAGGACGGTATTAGCTCATCCAAAGGTTTGTTCACACTTGATGACAGCTTAAGAGCACTACGAGAATAATTAAAGAATACTCAAGTTTGTAGGCTGCTAGCAGCCAGTTTCCAAAAACAATGTATTTAAGCAGTTTGGATTTTATAAATAGGAGTTAATACCAAAGCAATTTGTGTAAATGTACCCACCTGACATGCAAATGATATTGTAGAGAGTCTGATACTTGAAGATATAATGGTCCAACCATAAAAGAGGCAATTATAGAGCAAACAACACAAAGCAGAAGAGGCACAATATAGCAATACATCAAATCACATAAATTCTTCTTTCCAATTTTTTCAAATTAAGGCACATACATGTTTATCATGTGTCTGAAGATAACCAAAAAAAAAAGGATGACCAATAGAATCCACTAGAAACCTGCTTTTTAATGTTTGGCATTCTGGCATGCAAAAAAAAAAAAAAAAAATACTTTTGCCTATTTGAAACTCTCTAAATATTCTCTAACCTAGTCGGAGTCTTATATGCATCATCATGATCTTATGACATGTCATTAAAAACAATGATCATCAAATAACCAGAAGATAACCATTTAAATACAATTCTAACACCCTCATTTCATTCTAGTGCAAGTCCCATACCAAGCGACAACTCACACCAATGACTACAGCCTGAGAAATAAGAGTTTGCATTGCATCTAGCAAGCTGTAGAGTAACCGCTGCTTCCCCTGCAAATCAGGAATAGAGTTAATTTTACCCATCAGATTAGTATATTGACATCATAATTTGTAGTATCAAATAGAGCAAATTCTACATGCGATGTCTTATATCATAAAACACAAAGAACATCTGATACAAAATCATCACAGCATTGCAAATACTGACATTTGACATGAAAAATAAAGCAAATGTAGCACAAATAACTGCTGTAGCATTCACTATATCAAATGCATGACTAATATATAAAAAAAATTCAAATAGAAAATGGCTTTTGAAAAACTTGGTGGAGAATATAGTTATTTACAGTTTACCTGAGTGAAGAGGTCAAATTCATCTAATACGAAAATGATTGTCTTGTGAGCTAAACCACACTCTCTAGCAAAAAAAGGGGTCATTGAAATGAGAGAGCGAAATTGATCCAACCAAGATAAAGTAGCAAATTGCAGAGAGTTGCAAAGTATAACCATCATATACAAAATGTGCACCTGATTATTTGCACTCACCGTAACATGTCCATCACGAACTGAGAGTTATCATCAGATGAGGCCTGTAAAGATATCATAATTGTAAGAAGCTCAAGACTTTTTTATCTTACAATATGATATATATCATAGTATTTTCAGTTGTTGAACAACAGAATGAAAGTTCAGAACTACCATTTTAGAGAATAATAGTTGGTGCTCCATGCATAATTGCCTAGCAATTTCCTTGAAAATCAACAAAAATGCCTGGTGAGATAAAAAAAACTAAAGCAGGAAACATTTTATGATATCTCAAAGTAGAAGAAATAAAATAAGGAGCATACTTGTATAAGATGGATCAAGCGCAAAAATTCAAGAACGAAAGGAGAAACCATTTTATGAATGCCTAATGAAGAAGTTCATCTACAAGCTACATATTGGAACATCTTAGTAAAATGTAAGGTAACTTATAATTGTCGTCCCAACAGATTACTTTACCAATGGATATTATTCATTATTTTTAAAATCTATCGATCAGGGAAAGGGATGAAAGGAAAAATAAGAACCATAGGATATATCTGTCATTAAAAAAGAAAATATTAACCAAGATAAATCTAATTATTCTCCAAAATTACAAGAGTTGGTCTCTGCTTCTTGAAAATACAAAGACATTTACAAGTTAGCAAGTCAAGTTCCTGCATACAACATATACACACATGATATAAACTTATTAAGATGATGAAGACACCAAGAATAGTTTTTGATACAGAATCTCAACCACCATGCATGCATCATATAAGGCCATGCATATTTCCTCCTACAAAAAAATGTCAACAACGAGTTGTGCCATCCGTTCATATTTAATATAGTAATTCACCAAAAGTCATCCAAAGGATTAGTATATTGCAAGATATGAATGAATATGCATCTAGCTGACACGAGTTGAGCAAAAAATATAACCTAAATAAGTACTTAGTCATCACAAGATCTTAAAAACAAAGGCATTTCACAAGCACATGAAACCACAGCTAATCATCTTTTGCTTGAAGCAAAGAAAGGTCTCACTGCAGATTTCTGAATTGAGATGATGTGCAACAAGAATGGAAATTCTAACATAAAAATAAGAAAATGAATCAAAAATTCTCATGAGTTAACATGAAGGCCCAATCAGTCTCTGAATGCATCCATATTCTAGCTTCTATAGGTGTAAGCATAATGCAATTATAGTCCGAGCGACTTTAAAAATGTGAAAAATTGATAGAATACAAAAGACTTATACAAGATATTTCAAATTTCACCTTTGTTGTGCATTCTAACTTCTAATTAGAAATATTCTATAATGGACCATATGATTTATATAGATCATGTATTTTTGTTCCTTCTTATAATTTGACCTGTCTTTTCAGAAATGGCTTGAATTGCATCAACAAATCAAGCAACATTCTGATTTGCACCTTTCATGGGTGTGAAAAGAATTCCAGTAACTTTCCCATCACAGTCTTAAGACACAGAATTGATGCAAGAAACGGAGCTGAACTCCATTGTTGTTAAAATTTTACGATTCACAATGTGGATATTATGATCCAGATCAAAATGACCTAAACAATCCACATCCCATCCCTAGAGCAGGATTAGTTTTGTATCACAAGATTTAGATCCATATGATGGGCAATACAGACCTTTGGATCTCATGATCCAACTTGATTATGTTATTTACATGTTAAATCATGTGTACACCCCTCTTCTATGATTTCTTTGACTATGTGGTTCTTAAATTACTTATCACTAATAAATCACTAATAATAAAACTAGCAAGTTTGTTACTGGTGTTCATCAAGGTAAAAATAAGATGCAAGTTTTTTTTTTTTTTTGGTTCTATGTAACACTGCATTTCCCAAACCTCAACCCTCTTATACCAGAATTCACTCATTTAAAGAGCGTTCAGTGCAATGTGCCCCACCAGCTGTGTGCTACCTCTGATCTATCAAGAGAAGTTTTCAGTTGATGCTGTAAAAATTCCAAAGTAATGGTGCAGATCTACGTGCTTTCAAAACATTCTTCATTCTCAGGTATTGCAACCCACAAAACCTAGATCAGCACCCAATATGCTTCATGGTGGAAATAATGGTTTCGATTGGTCCACTTAACTAGTGCATATATAACTCTTACTACACAGAAATACACCCTATTAATACTCAGGGTTCCAATCTTTGAATCTATGTACACTCCATGCTATCATACCGATCAAAACAAGAAGTAATTAATAGATCAATTCTAGGAAGGAAGAAATATTTAAATAAGGATCCAACCTTGAGCGCACAATTGTCATCGCTGTGCAGCAGCCCGTTCAATCTGATCTGAAACACACACACACACACACACACACACACCCATTAAATTACACAATACCTATCTTGCAATCACGCAGACCCAAAAGAACAACGGAAAAGGGACCAAATGCACTAAAAAATAACATATCAAAATGGGGTTGCACCACAGAGATCGCGTCAGGGTGTTCAGCCTTTAAATCCTCAAGAACCAATTCCACCACCTAGAATCCAAGAACAATTAGAGCTACGAGTAGCGAATATATAAAGTATCAAATGTATAAAAAGATTTGTTTATTACCGCAATTTTTCCGGAGCCGCGGGGGCCGAGAAGGAGGACGGAATTGTTGCAGGCCTCTGCGATGGAACTGGAGATGAGGAGCCTCAGCTTGCTGTAACGGAAAGGGAAAAAAACAAAGGCGACGCCTTTAATAACTTCTTGAGGGAAATTTCCACTGGAATCGAAGGGAAAAGCTAGGGTTTGATCGGAGAAGAAGAAAGAGAGGGACCTGTAGTTGCTTTCCGGGGATGATTTGAAGGCGGCATGGGCGAAGGTAGGGCTGCAGAGCCGCCGCCGGAGAAGGGTTTGGGCTTTCTCCGCCACAGTCATGACGCCCCCTCGCACTCGCTGTAGGCGAGACCGGGCACTGGGCGGGAAGCAGCGTGCCTTGTGCCGTATTTATATTTAGCCATATCGGTACGTACCCGATACGGAGACGAACCGAGATAGCGCCTTTCTCTCGGTCGAGGTCGGGTGGTTGCATCAAGTTTGAAACAACGCTAAATCCGGATCACTCGGTGTAACGAAAACCGAAAAATTACTCCGGATTTTATCTGCCTGTGCTAAGGGCAAAAATTGATGGGATATTATTTGATCGAATATATCTTCGGATCCAAATTTATCTAAATATAAATAAAAATTTAAATATTTAATTAATATTTATATCTATAGAATTATATCTATATTTATAAAAAAAATAGATATTAATATAGATAGATAATTATCCCATCTATATCCAAATACATGATTATACTTATAATTTTATTTAATTTTATTAATATTTATTAAAAAATATCTAACTATATTAATATATTATTAATTTAATTTATCATCTACTTTGGTTCGGTAGTCATAAAGATTAATTATCTAATTTATATTTATATTTGTATCCATATTTTAGTATCCAATTAATATTTATATTTATTTAAAATAAATATAAATTTAAATTTTTACATATGATTAATATTCATATTCATATACATATTTATTAGATAAAACAAATATGAATATGAATATACCGGTATCCAATTTAGTTTCAATCCTAACCTTTGTCATCATCATTATAATTAGGGGTGCAATATGCTTGAAATTCTAATTATATCATAAACATATTATGCAATAAAATAGTAGCAAGCAAAATGTAAATTTTATTAAAAATATATTTTCATGATATTTAATCGATAAAAATGTATACATATATATAAAGATAGATTGGGCTTCGATTGATCGAATCCCAATCTATATCCGATGGGATTCTCAACCATTGGATCAGCATGCATGTTCGAAAACAGACGTCTGAAAAGGTACGCTTTCAGATTGAAAAAAATAGATGCATGCCTACGATTGAAAAAAATAATAAAGGTGACGTGTTTTTTTCTTTAGGCGGCTTTTTTTTTCAGACCTAAAGGTGCCTTCAAAACTAAAAAAAGTAAAGAATTGTCTAAAATTTTTTTTTTGGGCACCACCTATTTTTTTAAAACTTTTTTCAGTACGGAAGGCGCCTTCAGGGCTGAAAATACTAAAAAAAAATAACTAAAGGAGCCTTCAAATTTTTTTTCAGATGCAAGCATGCGACTTTTTTTTTTTCAACCTGAAGGCATATTTTTTCAAATATCTATTTTCGAAGATGTGTGCTGATCCAATGAGATCCGATCGAATATAGATTGAAATATGATCGATCGAAATCCGATATATATATATATATATATATATAATCAACAATATAAATTATTGATAAATTATGTCACAAAAAGCAGACGAATCCCTGAGGAGGGTCTTATAATATAGAATATACTAGTTTTGAACCGGTTCCAATTTCATTTGGTTCGTGCATGGACTGGGAATTTCAGGATCTAAGTGCCATCTGTATCAAAAACGGGTCAAGTTTTTGAATTCCAGCTTAATCCAAATAATTATGGTCTGGATTAAACTCGACTAAGTTTAGATCGCTTGTAGGCGGGAAGTGAGCCAATCCAATCTACTTGCAGTTTAATGAAGGGTCAAGAACAATCTTACACTCCTACATGACAAAGACTTCCAAAATCTTATGCTCGGCCTGCTACAGCTAGACCGTGTTGCTAACACGGTTAACACAAAGCACAAAGTCCAGATATATTGCATCCAGACCGTTGCAATAGAGATTCTTTTACTCGACGTGGCAACTGCCTATTGGTTGACTACCATGAATCTCCAATGAGACAGGCTACATCTCGGAGAGCACCGCACAATTAAGGGCAAACAGAGGCACGGAAGACCGCCACGTGTGAAGTTGGGAACCGAGGCCCGTAGCACCAAGGAATCAATGAGAGGGAGGGAATCCCCAATGCAATCCGTTCATCCACCACCCAAATAATACCTCCTCTCCTCGCAAAAGGCCTTCGGATGGATTGCTTGGAGAAAGAGAGGGAGAAAAGCGAAGCAAAGGAGAACGATGGCATTGTCAGAAAAGTTCAAACTCTTTAACTAATTATTTTATCACAATAACTGAGTTTTTTTAAAAAAAAAAGAAACTTGAAACAACTCGATGCACCATATGTGTAAAGATAGAAAAAATTGTTAATCATCTATTTATGATCTATACATTTACAAAATTAATATGATTAATACTTTATTCTATAGATCATTTGTCTCCAATTCCACAGACAATCAATGATTTTTGGAGTGAATGAAAAAATAAATAAAAAGATAAGCTCAAAAAAATTGCATAAGACTGTTTAGCAACATCTGTATATTAGAGCATACGGAAAGAAAGAAATCAAAGGGACTTCACCTGGCGCCTACGGTGGTAGCCTAACAGGTAATTTTCTGTCTCACGAGTTGGAACTCCACGAGCACCGGAAACTATAGAAAAGTCATTTAGGAGTTGACTCAATTCATTAGATTAAAAATACCTTTCAGCTTTATTACAACAGTTGAAGCTGCACGAGTTTTGTTTTTCTTATTCTTGAGCTGAGGAGAAACTTTCGAAAAGCTAAAACCGGGTTTGTTTTTTTTATTCTTGGGTTTCGGAGAAGTCTTTTATTTTCCAAAAACCGTTTTTATTCTTGGGTTTCGGAGAAGTCTTTTATTTTCCAAAAACCGGGCTCATCTGTGCATCCTGCTCAAATCCATTTTTGATGCGACCACGATGACGAATTCTCATCATGGTCCATATTACGGTCAACGCATGTCATCTTTAATACATTAATAAACTCTTTCGGGGGGAAACCTCCCTATTTTATCAAAAAAAAAAAAAAGAGAACGATGGCAGCGTCGCTCCAAACCGCGGCAGCGTTGATACAACCGTCTAAGTTGGGCGCCACCGGGCGGAGCCTTGCCGGGCAGCAACTGAGAACATCTTCCCACCTCTCCAAGGCCTTCGGCTTCGAGCCGGCTGGAGCCAGCCTCACCTGCTCGCTCCAGACGGATCTCCGAGACCTGGCAGAGAAGTGCGCCGACGCCACCAAGCTCGCCGGCGGCTTTGCTCTCGCCACCTCGGCCCTCGTCGTTGCGGTAGAAACAATACACTTTTTTTGACACACAACCCCAGCCACCCTCAACTCCTGAATCTATAAGTAAAATTTCTCACAATTTAGAGTGCTTCCCTTTTTAAGAAATTAAAATTTCACACCTGAGAGTTCTTCCTGTGTATGTGTAGCTCAATAACAAATACCAAAAAAAATTCTTGTGAAGACCCCTTATCTTTAAGGTTTATCGAGGATATAGGAGTATCAAAACTTCCGACAAGGCGCAGCCCGTTCATTTCATTCTGAAGTCTCAGCACTAAAATTTTTGTGCCAAAATTAGACCTCTCACCTATCACCATGGCCACATGAAACAGGGAGCGAGCGCAGAGGGAGTGCCTAAGAGGCTGACGTACGATGAGATCCAGAGCAAGATATACATGGAAGTCAAGGGCACCGGCACCGCCAACCAGTGCCCAACCATCGAGGGCGGCGTCGACTCCTTCGCCTTCAAGCCCTGAAAGTACCAGATGAAGAAGTTCTGCATCGAGCCCACCTCCTTCACCGTCAAAGCCGAGAATGTCAACAAGAACGGCGCCCCATCTGAATTCCAGAAGACTAAGCTCATGACTCGCCTCACCTACACTCTCGACGAGATCGAAGGCCCCTTCGAGGTCTCTCCCGACGGCACGGTCGAGTTTGAGGAGAAGGACGGCATCGACTACGCCGCGGTCACCGTCCAGCTCCCGGGAGGCGAGAGAGTGCCGTTCCTCTTTACCATCAAGCAGCTCGCGGCCTCGGGCAAGCCGGAGAGCTTCGGAGGGCAGTTCTTGGTGCCGAGCTACCTGGGCTCGTCGTTCCTCGACCCCAAGGGGAGGGGAGGGTCTACTGGTTATGACAATGCCATGGCTTTGCCGGACGGAGGGAGAGGAGATGAGGAGCTCACGAAGGAGAATATAAAGAACTCATCGCCGTCGACCGGGACGATCACATTGAGCGTGACCAACAGCAAGCCGGAGTCGGGGGGGGGGGGGGGGGGTCGGAGTGTTTGAGAGCATTCAGCCTTCTGACACGGATTTGGGGGCTAACGTTCCCAAGGATGTCAAGATCCGGGGAATCTGGTACGCCCAGCCGGAGTCGTGGATGCTTCGCCAGTGTTGGTAGAGTTCATCTCCCGGGCTCTTTCGGCTTTGGTTTTCCTCGTATTTGTTGCAACTGGATACATGCATGCATACAAATATATATATATATATATATATATATATATATATATATATATATATATATATAGTGAAAAATCAGATGAATTAAATTACCCGAGAGTAAATATATTTTTAGAAATTAAAAAAATGAAATATCATAAAATTGAATAGAAACATTCATAGATTTCGTATGGTTTACCACGTATGATGTCATCCAATCGACTCATTTCCCTATAAATATGCTAAACTTCAAAAGATAGTAACCAACATGCAACTATCTGAGGATGTTTTGATATGTAGATCAAGCTTGATCATGTGTAATCATACATGATCATATTATCTCAAAGTACATCCAGGATATGATTGGACGGTCTCGCATGTGAGAAAGAGCAAATACCTCGACCCAGCTTATTTCAGGATATGGTTGCTCCTTTCTTGCTTATTAAAAAACAAAAATACATTGCAAGATGAAGGTGGGAAGGATCTTTCATGTCTCCTCTGGGTATATGATGGCGGGGCCCCTGACTTGGCAATTGAATGCATAATTTTTAGTAGATCCGATTCATGATCTGGTTCAATTCAATAATAATAATAAAAAAGCCCATTCAGGTTAAATATTAAGCTTTCTAGGACTTTGCCGAGCAAGAATTATGTAATCTTTATTCCACCGGCTCCTCCCACTCCTTACAAACGGTGAAGGCTAATTTCAACCGTGTACCTCCATCTAAGCCACTGGACAAATGGTGAATGTGAATTTGATCTAATCCTCCAGTGGCTGGTGTTGGATTTATTATCAAGAGTCATGTTGACTGCATCTTCTCAGCAGCTCCATACATCTCTGTTCTCCTTCAAATGTTAATGGTCATTGGAATGAATTTAAGCATGTTTATGCTGCCTAGTTTGAAGATGATTCGGCTACTACTGTATTTTGGGTACAAGTGGCTAATTAAATGGTTGTCTATACCTTCAGCATTTTAGTAGAGGATATAAACTGGTTGAGTTGGTGAAGTTAGATATATACCGTCCATACAAATTATCTAGATTCAAAATCATATGCATTGAGATTAATTTCAACCTCCATTTTGCTTGGGCAGTTACAACTTGTTAGTGCAGGCTATTTGGATTCTTGTATATATTAAATTAGAACTAGCAAGGGGAAATATTTTTTTGTATTGTTTTATCATCATTATGAAGGATTGATGCATAAGCTGAAGAATTAGGTTCTTATCCTATTTGGTTAATATTTTTTATTAATTATTATTACCGCAAAGCTTTGGCAGGATACTCGACTAGCAATCGAGTATGTTGATGATATGCACCTAAAAAATGGTTGCAAAAAGAAATCTTCTTGCCGAAGATTGTCTAGCGAGAATCCTCCAATGCCTAAGTTAGTCGGAGATTAGAGAATAGATGAGCCAAAAGAAAGCGGTGGCTTGAATTAGCTTAAGAAAGCTTAAAATTACTTAAGATAGCTTTTCAGATCTTCCTGCTTACTTCTTTTAAATAGAAACGGACTGCATCTTCGTAAGTAACGTCCATCTCTTAAAATGCAAAAACGCCAGCATTATCGAATTAGTGGATAGTTAATAGCCCATGATGTATTGGTAATGGACAGTTAATGCCATGTTCTAGATATTATAACCATTCACATCTTTTCAAGTTGATAATAAATATAAGTGATGGCTTATACGACTTTCATTTGAGAAAACTCTCAATGCCCGAGAAAGTATGGCTACTCGGGCATAAGAGTTGGGAAATAAATGTTGGAAGAAATATTCAGATGCCTGATGGACCGAATGAGATGTCAACTGACCGAAGATTTACTCATCATTCTTTCCACTATTTTAGAATGGGCAATCTTCAGTCTTCATCAAATAATAGAGATGAACGAAGAACAACCAATCAAGATGGAACAATCAAGCAAATAACGATCAAACAAATGATGATGTTATTTGCATTGTAACCAAATAACTCTACAAGAACAAGATGTTGATCATTTAATTCGGACATCGACCAAGAATCTTCAATGAAACTCAAATCTACAACCCATAATATTTGGAGTTAATGGAACGGTTGCAATTATAAAAAATAAAAAGAACTCCTGCTAATTTTGACTACATTCATCTTATTTTCACTTTAGCAAGGTTAAAAAAGACCTGGATTTGAGACAGGTTTGATAATTTAAGAAAGAGGCATGCTATAAGAGTGATAAAAAGACCAAGGCAAGGCAAGCTTTTACAAATAGGTAAGCCCTTAACTGTAAAATATGGATGCTTCTGATGGTGTAAGGTTTGGTCCTTGGGCTGCTCTATTTTCAAACTCCAAGCCTAGGTTGAGTTGTGAATTCTCCCGCACACCCATGGCAGTGCTGGATCTAATCACAAGCTCGATTTACTTAATAGTTGTTATGTTGCTCTCACTGGTATTCTAAACTTCTTTGCCAACCATTTGAATGAGGTTGTGTTGTGGAGCAAGGTTTTCATACTGAGGTGATTCATCGTAATAAACCACCACCAAAATCAATTGCTATTATAATAATTATCAACCATTTATTATTATATATTATATATTTAAAATATATATTATTAAAATAAATATTAATTATAATGATCGTTATAATATTTATTGGTGCAAAATTTAGTTGTCGCCGGATCCAGCTGGAGTGGAGGAGGATGAGGTCGCCGCCGATGATCTGCAAAATAAAGTTCCGTCCGAAGCCGGTGGGGGTGGCTCCGGTAGGACCCTCCGATGATCAAGTCAGCTCTTTTGACCAATAAAAATGGAGTGCTCTGGAATGAGTTCGGCAGAGTTTAGAGAAGGAAAGGAGAGCTTAGAGCTTAAAGCAAGCGTATCTGGAGGGTCCCTTTTTATAGGCGGAGCTTGATGATGACAGCTGTAACTGTCTGATGGCAGGCCACTCGAGGCTGCGTGGGATTCGATGCGGAGAGGATGGTATCGTTAGACCGATAGTGACAGCCATACCATTCGATAGTGGTGGACCGTTCGAGGTCTGATGGAGCCAGTCATGGAGGAGGGCACCGTCTGTAGCATCGTCTGTGGCAGACTGATGGTGATTGTTCATCCAGATTTAATAGTCGTGGCTCTGAGAAAGCAAGCATCGATCGGTGGACTTTGGTATGTATCAATTTCAGAGGAGTTTGGACTCCTAGAGGAGTTCGGCCGAAGGAAAAGCTCGAAAGGAGTTTGGCTTCCGTAGGTGTCTGACTGGAAGAGCGGAGGAGGAGTTCAGCTCTCGCAGAAGTTTGACTGAAGCTCGACTGTTGAGGAGTTCGGTTGGATGAAGGAGTTCGGCTAAGGCCCGACCGCTGGAAGTCCAAAGAAGCGCGGCCACTAAGGAGTTCGGCCGACTGAAGGAGTTTGACTAAGGCCCGACCGCTGGGAGTCTGAAGGAGCTCGACCGTCGAGGAGTTCAGTCGGCTGAAGAAGTTCGGCTAAGATCCATCTGCTGAAGCTCTTTCATGGCTACCGATTGCATTAGACTGAGCATCGAACTGGACTTCAATAGGAGCGGGGTTTATCCCCAACAATAGTCCCTCCACTCCCGAGTTTGAAATTCGAAGAAAGGGAGTACAGAAAAGGCGACTGTCGAAGTCTTCTTCTGGGCTCCATGCTGGTTAGGTTGAAGCTCAGGGGAGATCTCATCTTCAGCCAAAGTTGATGTTGAAGTTGAAGCCCGGGGAAGATCTTATCTCTAGCCGAGGTTGAAGTAGATCTCGTCTCCTACGATCGAGGTCGAAGGTTGAGCTCCTCGGAGGCGATATTATCTCCAGCAGCCGAGGCTGACTCAGAGGGATCTCCTCTCCTACAGTCGAGGTTGACTTGAGGGAGATCTTATCTCTTATAGCTGAGGTTAATATGGGTGCTCGGAAGAGATCTAATCTCTAACCGAGATTGATACGGGCACTTCGGGGAGCTCTTATCTCTTGCAGCCGCTCGAAAGAGATCTTATCTTCTGCAGTCGAGGTTAATACGGACGCTCGGAAGAGATCTGATCTCTAGCCGAGGTTGACTCGGACGCTCGGGAGAGATCTTATCTCTGGTGGAGGTTGATGCGGACCCTCAGGAGAGATCTTATCTCCTACGATCGAGGTTGCCTTGGGAGAGATCTTATCTCCTACAGTCGAGATTGATGCGGGCATTCGGAGGAGATCTTATCTCCTACAGCCGAGGTTTATTGCGGACGCTCGGGGGAGATCTTATCTCCTGCAGCTGAGGTTGGCCCGGACCCTTAGGAGAGATCTTATCTCCTACGGTCGAGGTTGCCTTGGGGGAGATCTTATCTCCTGCAGTCGAGGTTGATTCGATTGCTTGGGGCAGATCTTATCTCCTACGATCGAGGTTGCCTCAGAGGAGATCTTATCTCCTACAGCCGAGATTGATGCAGACGCTCGGAGGAGATCTTATCTCCTACAGTCGAGATTGTTGCGGACGCTCGGAGAAAATCTTATCTCCTGCAGCTGAGGTTGGCCCGAACCCTCAGGGGAGATCTTATCTCCTGCGGTCGAGGTTGCCTCGGGAGAGATCTTATCTTCTGCGGCCGAGGTTAACCCGATCGCTCGGGGGAGATCTTATCTTCCGCGGTTGAGGTTGCCTTGGGAGAGATCTTATCTCCTACAGTCGAGGTTGATGTGGATGCTCGGAGGAGATCTTATCTTCTACAGTCAAAGTTATTGTGGATGCTCAAAAAAGATCTTATCTCCTACAGTCGAGGTTGGCCCGGATCCTCAGGGGAGATCTTATCTCCTGCGACCGAGGTTGCCTCGGGGGAGATCTTATCTCCTACGGCCGAGGTTGATACGGGCACTTGAGAAAGATCTTTATCTCCTACAATCGAGGTTGGTTCGGACACTCGGAGGAGATCTTATCTCTTGCAGTCGAGATTGATCCGAACCCTCAGGGGAGATCTTATCTCCTACAGTTGAGGTTGCCTCAGGAGAGATCTTATCTCCTGGGGTCGAGGTCGGCCCGGACCCTTAGGGGAGATCTTATCTTCTACGGTCGAGATTGTTGTGGGTGCTTGGGGGAGATCTTATCTCCTGTAGCCGAGGTCATTTCGGACGCTCGGGGGAGATCTTATCTCCTGCAGTCGAGGTTGATACGGATGCTCGGAGGAGATTTTATCTCCTACGGTCGAGGTTGGCCCGAACTCTCGGGGGAGATCTTATCTCCTACGGTTGAGGTTGTTGCGGGCGCTCGAGGAAGATCTTATCTCCTACAGCCGAGGTCGTTTCGGATGCTCGAAAGGAGATCTTATCTCCTACGATCGAGGTTGCCTTGGGGGAGATCTTATCTCTTGCGACCGAGGTTAATGCGGGCGCTCGGGGGAGATCGTATCTCCTGCAGTCGAGGTTGGCTCGGACCCTCGAGGGAGATCTTATCTCCTACGATCGAGGTTGAAGGTCTTTGACCTGCTTGTGTTAGAACGAGATTCTACTTCTATTCCTAACACGACCACTATTGATTGCTTCTTCTCTATCATCACGTAGTTTTTGCACCTAGAAATAATATTATTGAAATGGAAGAACTTTACCGAAGGAAAGTTATTGGTAGCACATCTCCGAATTTTCTATGCTTCAGGGGCGTGGGGGCGTTGTTCCTTCGAGTTCTCTTGGACGGTAAGTCCCGGGTCGGACGACCTCCTCTATCTCATACTGGCCTTTTTAATTTGGAGCAAGCTTCTCTTGGCTTTGATGCTGGAAGATGACAGCCCGCCAAAGTACCTAGCCCCGGAGATAGCGTCTATGATGTCGGAAGGCGGCTGATCTCCTTGTCGTTCCTTCCTCAATAGTAGTTCTAGCTTCTGAGGGGAGGACTTCTTTGCGTCCTTCCGTTGGGACTTCCTTGATGACAAGCTCAAGGAGTTCGGACCTTGCTTGCGTTGGAGAGGTTGTGAGCACGGCCGAACTTCATTCCATCCTCCTGTGAAAGCTTCTGTGGGAGAACTTCATACCCCTTTATCGGAGCTTCCTTGATGACGAGCTCGAGGGGGAGTTCGGTCTCACTTGCACTGGGTAGGTCGTGAGTGCGGCCGAACTTCATTCCACCCTCCTATGAAACCTTCTATGGAAGAACTTCATACCCCTTTGTCGGGGCTTTCTTAATGTCGAGCTCGAGGAAGAGTTCGGCCTCACTTGCACTGGGGAGGTCGTGAGCACGACCGAACTTCATTCTGCCTCCTGTGAAACCTTCTAGGAGAGAACTTCTGCTCTCTGTTTCTCCTTCCTAAGGGTGATTGGTATGCTAGGCCAAATGCTCTTTCTTAAGGCTAGTTTCTAGCATCCTGATGGCGGGTTTGCTGGCCAAGTCACCGTCGGAGGCTGTCGCACGGTCTGCATCATCTCGGCAAGGCCACGAACCTGCTGGACCAGCAGGTTGAACTGCTTCATATCTACGGTGGCTTCAGGTGGAACCTGGGTTGCCGAGGTTGAAGCGGGAGCAGATGGACCTAGCATGGAGACCGTCGATCGCCGAGTCGAAGCTCTCTTAGGAGGCATTCTTTCTTGGGAAAGAACTCTAGAGAGGAAGAAGAGAGATCTTCGGAGAGGGAAGAGAGAAGTCATCGTCAATCACTCCTTTAAGAACAAGGAGCCTCAAGAATACCACAAGATCGAAGGTTCAAGCCCTCCTTCTAGCGTCAAATCTATTGGTGCAGAATCTAGTTGTCGCCGGATCCAGCTGGAGTGGAGGAGGATGAGGTCGCCGTCGGTGATCTACAAAATAAAGTTCCGTCTGGAGTCGGTGGGGGTGGCTTCGGTAGGACCTTCCGATGATCAAGTTAGCTCTTCTGACCAATAGAAATGGAGTGCTTTGGAATGAGTTCGGTAGAGTTTAAAGAAGAAGAGGAGAGTTTAAAGCTTAGAGCAAGCGTATTTGAAGGATCCCTTTTTATAGACGGAGCTTGATGGTGATAGCTGCAGTTACCTGATGGCGGGCCGCTCGAGACTGCATGGGGTATGATGTGGAGAGGATGGTATCGTCAGGCCGATAGTGATAGCCATACCGTTCGATAGTGGTGGGCTGCTCGAGGTCTGGCGGAGTCAGTCACGGAGTGGGACACCACCTATGGTAGACTGATGGTGACCGTTCGTCCAGATTTAATAGCCATGGCTTTGAGAAAGCAGGCATCGATCGGTGGACTTCGGTATGTATCAATTCTAGAGGAGTTCGAACTCCTAAAGGAGTTCGACCAAAGGGGAAACTCGGAAGGAGTTCGATTTTCGTAGGTGTCTGGCTGGAAGAGCGTGGAGGAAGTTCAGCTCTCGCGGAAGTCTGACTGAAGCTTGGTCGCTGAGGAGTTCGGTCGGATGAAGGAGTTCGGCTAAGACCCGGCCGTTAAGGAGTTCAGTTGGCTGAAGAAGTTTGGCTAAGGTCCGACCGCTGAGAGTCCGAAGGAGCTCGACCGTCGAGGAGTTCGGCCAGCTGAAGGAGTTCGACTAAGACCCGTCCACTAAAGCTCTTTTGTGGCTATCGATTGTATTAGGCTGAGTATCGAACTGAATTTCAACAGGAGCATAATTTATCTCCAATAATATTATAATGAAAAACTACCAGTGAAGTTGATATGAAAAAAAAACAAACAACTATTGACAATAAAAGAACATCATTGTTGTTCCAATCCGTATTTATTAAATATATAATTTATATAAAATAACATAATTTTTAAAATTTAGAAAAAATTAAAGATATTATTTATATACATAAACAATGTGCAAACAAATAATAAGATAACGATGAAATAGTATTTTTTAAAATTTTATTTGAAATGTTGGCTGTTTGTTTAAATATCTATTGTTGACCTATCTATGTTACTATATAACATCGCTCTCAAATGATTGTTATCGAGGCATATCTCCTGTAGATCTATAATTTTTATCCACATATCTTCCATGAATCTGATATTATATATAAATTTCTTTTATACAGGATACCGATTGTACTGCATATTGGCTTAATTGGGTAGCACATATATAATTCTAATATTTATTTATTTAGTCACTAAATTTCGTTTTTTTTTTTTTCGAAAAAAGAAAGCAAAAACACTCAGGTGTGCCGCACCCCTGTAAAACAAAAATATGGGGCCAGGGAGGGGAGAGGGGAGGACGAGAAAGGGGAGCGGGTTGGAGCGGAGAAGCCGTCATAATATCTAGCGCTAGCCATTTCTGGCTCCTCTCCTGAACGAAAAAGAGTGGAGAAGCCGCTCCTAAAAGAAAAAGAGAAAGCCCAGTCCATAAGAAGAGTGGGAGAGAAAGAGAGACAGATGGGAAGCACGGCTCTGCTCTCCCATCCACAACTTAGCAGCTGCTTCCGCCGCATCGATCCGGCCACGCAGCACCGTTACGCTGCCCCACGGATCAAAGCAGCGCCCTTCCCGAGCTCTCCCCGCAGGCATCGTCGGCTCCTCCGCTCCGCTGTCGAAGACGACGGCAGAGAGGGGCAGCAACAGCAACAGCAGCAGCAGCCGCAGCCGCAGCCTCCGTTGGGCGGTGTTGGGGCCGCCGTCGAGGAAAGGCCTGGTAGGAATTTCTTCATTTTTTTCGATAATTCTATTGAAATTTCTTGGAGACGCCGATATTCGGATATTTTGTAACTTTAAAATGTATTGATTTTATCATTTTCGTGGGTTCAAAATCTTCAAATTTTAGACGTTTTAGATTTTGG
Source organism: Cocos nucifera (assembly GCA_006176705.1). Taxonomy (NCBI): domain Eukaryota; kingdom Viridiplantae; phylum Streptophyta; class Magnoliopsida; order Arecales; family Arecaceae; genus Cocos; species Cocos nucifera. The sequence goes on along the minus strand of QRFJ01000119.1, from coordinate 9,212 downwards.
GGAAGTATTTCGTTGCTAAAGGAGAAAGTTTTATGATGGAAATAGGAAAAATTCTACTTTGCATCTCCCACTCACGATAGAATTTTCCAATTTCATGTTCTGATGGATTTTCATGACTCGTTATTTCAAGAATCATGAAAAATCATACAAAATTACAAATTACAGGAGGCACCTTACAGTGATGGCTTCTAAAGTTAATTTTTTTGTATCTTGGACTCTAAATCAGTGATTTTCTTAAGCGAGGTCTTGGATTCCATAGTTTTGTTTGTTGAAAGCTGCTCCTATGTTGACGAGTTCGTGATGTTGTTGCAAATTTGAAGCTTGACAGGGTAAAGAAGTAGAAAAGTGCATTATGATCTGATCGATTTTCATAACTCTTACAGCTATTAGATTTTTAGATAAGAAGAAGGATGAGGAAGGGTGAAGGTGTGGTAAACCATAACCTACCTTTGTGATTCTAACCTGAGTTTCAATGGTATTGGTTGATTCAGTTGTCTCTCTTAGATGAGTTTGTCGTACAGTTATAACCATGTGGGTTCGATCATTATATAACTCATGTGATCTGCGAATATGTGAAATTTCTGTTATATAATGGGGGTTAACAAGATTGAGATTTTAGAGGTAATGACTTAGAATTGTTGCATAAATCTCAGGGCTGTTGCACAAGTGGTTCCTAAAAAAATTAGGTTTTATATTTCAGTTTCCAAAACCAGTGTTGAGAATGGTTTATATGCTTCCCCATTTCCTTCTCTCTGTGAAAGGATTGAAGATTATCTGATTGGTGAAATTTGGTGGAAGGAATCTCATCTTGATGCTATATCCAAAGAAAGTAATGAGTGAAAAATATTTTTGGAGATACTTTGATTTTTAATAAATAAGAATAAATAAAGAACCTTCTTTTTCATGGAATCATGCAAGTCTCTTTACTAAAACAAACTCAAAGGAAATTTAAGTACTACAGTTACAACTTTGGTTCGAGCCAAGGGACGAAGGGATCTTTAACGCATAGAATTAAGAAAATTGTGCTATTATGCTAGAGTTACACATGACACCAGTGTTAACACATGCCGATGTAGCTACAATTTAAATGGGGCATGGGTTAAGGTCTTGTTACTTTATAAAATTTTAAGTTAGTTTTTTAATCCATATGATTTGTTAACTATAGACAATGTTTTTTTTTAGGCTAAACTATTTTGTGCCATACATAAAATGGGATAATGTTATTTTTCTTCCAACATGTTAATCCCTTAAAGATTTGGTTTTGAATTTGCAAAGAGTATAGCTTGAGGCAATCCCACAAAATGTGGATGACCTTATGGACAATATAACAGGGAAATACTTGATATCTCTGCATAAAAGGGAGAGCCAACACTTCACATTTCTTTTACTGATACAGATTTTTTTGAACAATTTTTTGAAATTTAAATTCTTGAAAGTAAGCTGATTCTGTGTTTGTTCATTTGATGATAGAGCCATGTTCATATATGCTGAAATTTAAAAAAATTAATGAGAATGGAAAAAAGCCATTTATATTTGACCTACCATCAATGTGCTTTAAAACTTTCAAAGCATTCATGTGCTTCTGCATATAGTTCTATATTGGTTGATATACGTGGATACCAAGGATAACCCAGTAATGAGGTGATCTCCAAATATAAAGATCCCTTATCATATAGCCAAAGATTAGTATACGTAATGTGAAACTTTGCAAATAATTTTTTAATCGCTGTATCTTTTCATGTCTATTATTTATGTTTGCTTCCTTTATTTTGCCACTCCATGGAAATGAATCTCCAGTTTAGTTATGTCTGTAACTACTCCAATTCACACATAACTATTCTTTGTGATCTGCAGTTATTGTAAATTGATTCCTGCTACTCATTGACAACTTGATAAAGCTATAACTGCAACTGATAATTTCCTATTTATCCATCTAATTTGCCTTGACATATTAGATGTTTTCACCTGGTACTAGCTGAATCTTGCTAAGTTACCCCAAGCACTGCAACCAAAATCATTTCTTTTAAGATGCAACATGGAATGGAATACATAACTTTGTATCCATGACCTAAATTCCATTGATAATTTTTGTTGTAGCAGAGAACTTCCAAGAAGACTCCCCAGAAATTATTAAGCAAGATAATGGGCAAAGTGCTCTCTATAATTTTCTTTATCCTAGCAAAGAGCTTCTCCCTGATGATAAAGAAATGAGCATTTCTGACCATTTAGAGGAGCTTCGCCAGAGAATATTTGTCTCTGTTTTGGCTGTAGGAGCCGCTATCTTAGGTTGCTTTGCTTTTTCAAAGGATTTAATATTGCTCCTTGAAGCACCTGTAAGTGCTCAGGGAGTTCGCTTTCTGCAACTATCTCCCGGGGAGTTTTTCTTTACAACTCTGAAGGTAAACTTTCAAAAATGTGGTTGTTGTCTTTACTTACTATTTGTCTTTTTCAGAGGTGTTCTACATAATTACTGCTGTGACATAACTTTGTTTTTTCTTGCAATTGCACTATTTTTTTTCTGAAGCTGATTCTCCTTTTCGGATGTATTTGTTTAATACAACTTAGTAAATCCTTTGCTATTTGATTCTATAATGTCTTTGGAGCACTGGATGTCTGATTAGCCTTTTCTAATGTCTCTTTCTCATTAATAATAGCTGAGATTTATAGGACATTGGGCTATTTTTTACTCTCTCTCCCCTTCCCCCCCTCTCTCTTTTAACAAACTTCAGTGAGATTAGAAAATGTCCAAAGATATACACCTTCGATCATGTATAATTAAAAACTAATTGGATTTACCATGAAGTAAAGGCTGTCCTCACTCATGGCACTGATATTGGTTTCAGTCTGTCCGCATGCACCATTTTAAAGAAGTGATTCTGCTCATTATGACAGAAATATTTCTACTCTCTCTCTCAACAATCTTCAGTGAGATTAGAAAAGGTCCAAAGTTATATTCCTTCAATCATGTATAATTAAAAACTAATTGAATTTAACATGAAGGGCTTCCTTCACTCATGGTACTTCTGATATTGGTTTCGATATGTCCACATGCAGTATTTAAAAGAAGTGATCTGCTCATTGTGATGGAAGTATTTCATTGCTAAGCAGGTATCTGGTTACTGCGGGCTGCTTCTGGGGAGTCCTGTTATCCTCTATGAGATCATAGCATTTGTTCTTCCTGGTTTAACAAGGGATGAGAGAAGGTTCCTAGGCCCTATTGTCCTGGGCTCTTCAGTGCTTTTTTATGCTGGCATTGCTTTCTCCTATTCAATACTAACTCCAGCAGCCTTAAATTTCTTTGTCAACTATGCGGAAGGGGCAGTGGAATCGTTGTGGTCTATTGATCAATACTTTGAGTTTGTGCTCGTGCTTATGTTCAGCACAGGACTGTCCTTTCAGGTACTGTTGAATATTTCTGTACATTTCTATGAAATTATGATATTGCATACTACTTTAGATATTCGTTATCTAACAACATTATGCCCTAAGTAATTCATGTTAGGAATGAAAGGCCATGTGTTTGGCTGGAGTTGTCTCTTAATGGACAGATTAATTGGAGATTAGAAACAAGAATTTCTCAAGTTTTCTGCTGTCGTAGTATCCCCCCCACCCCACCCCCAGAAAAAAGGAAAACACAAAAGCCTCTTTCTCCCTTTCTCTGTCTTTTAATATCTTGTAGCATATGCTTAAATAGTTAGTGTAAATGGTAGTTGTCAACTTTTTTTTTGTGGTCCATCTCATTCCCTCATATATAAGTTCATGCAGCATGCAGAAAAAACTTTACAAGTCACTCCTGGTACCTGTAATATACGTATTCCATTTTTTTCAGTTGTTCATTGGCTCCCCTTCTGTCTTATCTCATGCATTGTTCTTCTGGCACATCTAAACATCACCATTGCTTCTATTGAAAGACTAAGAGTAATTTAACAGTTCATATATGACCTTCTCCACGGATATAGGGATTGAGTGATAGCCCAAAGCTGCTGTTATTTGATTGTTCCTGGTAAACGAGTTTGCACATCTATAAATCTATCAGAGATGTTAGTTGGGCAAGGGTTGTTGCACTTAAGAGACAGCATTCAGCATCAAGCAAGCTGATGCTTGTTATAAATTTGTATCGATGGTTTGCTAACTTATTACACATGCCTTTTACTTTTTGATTTGTAGGTTCCAGTTATACAGCTCTTGTTGGGACAGGTTGGTTTGGTGTCTGGGGACCAAATGCTCTCCATCTGGAGATACGTTGTGGTTGGTGCTGTTGTTGCTGCTGCTGTACTTACACCATCAACCGATCCCTTGACCCAGATACTGTTGGCAGGGCCATTGTTAGGTCTCTACTTAGGTGGTGCATGGATGGTGAAGCTAATTGGCCGTTAACTGCTTCACCTAATGCATAATTTACATTCGAATGGGTCTTCAAAAAGCCATGATGTATCATTAGCACACGAGGTAAATGTCATTTACGTTTAATATGCTATCTATTTTCCTACTTATTTTTGAATTATGAGCACTCCCAATGTAGCATAGTTTATTATACAGGTGGATAGGAGGCCTTGTACTTCTGTTATTCATTCATGTGCCATGTCATTTTTTGTTAGCTTTTATATTTAATTAGATATTTGTACATCAGCTGGCTGGACATTTATCCAGTTAAAGTGGATGTTGGTCCATTCTAATTCCTGAGGTGTACCACCTCAGGAATTCTCTTTTATGTTTTTTTACTTCACCTCATGAAGTGACTAGAGTGAGAACAGAAACCAATGCAATAGTAATTTTTTTAAAGTAAGACAACTAGATATTTTTTAACTCTTTGACTCCAACATTCCACTCAAAAAGAAGGCAGTTTGACAGTTTCTGGTTTGGCATTTGGGATTTGGCCATTCTTAAGCAGAAGTTATCCTTGAAAATTACTACAGATATCCAAGACTTAGTTTTGCTATTAAAAACCTGAGAGTGAGGTAGTTATTGGAAGCCATTTCCCTGTCATGATCATCAGACGATTCAAAATATCTTGTGTTCCATTTAGTATTGAAACAGTGATGGTTTGGATGATCTATCTGTAACTTCTGCTTTGGCCAGCAACTACCACAAGCACAGTTATGTTCTCCTCTCTCTGTGTGCATAGATAAAAACACAACCTAGCTCGGAATTGGGGCCTTGCAGAAAATAGTTGGCAGTAGTGAAACTGGTGTGGGAAACAATCCGAATGCATGGGAAATGATGGTCAGGAAAGATCTTAATGTGGAGCTCTGGAATTATTATGGTGCACATATCATGCACAAAATTAGAATGCACAAAATCTGGAATTATTATAATGTGGAAAGCAAAAGTATCATGCACGTATGCGTAAATTGATATCCCATTCCCTACAGAAATTAGAAAGAGAGAAAAACACAGACATGCACCTGTAATAAGCTCAGCTCAGTTTTTTTGCCCCTGGTCCAGTGCTAGATACTTTAAAAAGGACACAGCTGTATGGTTCTTTATCCAAGTTTGATAAGTGCAAAATGATGTAAGAGGTTTACTTTATCATTGTTTACAAGAAGAGGAAAGAAGCGAAAGGCACAAAATGCCAGCTCATAAATGTTACTTACTGTTCTTGTTAGCCTTTTGGCATTAGATCAAACCCGTCTCTAGCGGCGAACTAGAGATCATCTCGTGGAATAGGATATTGTTAATTGAAGTAAATGGTAGCATATCTTCAGGATTGTGTAGATCTCGTGGATGAGGATTCAATTAATGGTTGACAAGCTCTAATATTATGTAGATTCACATAATGAAAGTGATGAGATTGTTTACATTTATTACCGTTTGTATGCATAATCTTGGTGCTCCTGTAACAAGTACATATCAGGAATTCTAGCATTTTACTTATTGAAATATAAGTTGTCATTCTTGTAACCTGTTTAATGGGTTTTATCCATTCAGACTGCACATAATATGGTTTAGAATCAACGATAAGCTTGCATCAAACAACAACAGGGAAGGAAAAGAAAAAGTTAAGTGCATGGTCATGTAACCATTCTTTGGTAAATCAGCTTAAAAAAAATTGAAAAGTCAAATACACAACGTTTTCCTCTCCTTTTATATTAATTTCGGCCAATGGTCACAAGTAGAGTTTGCGCATATATCTCCAATACGATCCCTAGCAAGCGTTGCTGACACAACAAATGCTGCCTGTCTTTCATTCTTCCTAAAATTAAAAATAATTAAGAAAAAGAAAGCTGCTTTTCCTCATGGCCTCTTCATGATCCTGGAACCGGTTTAGAACCAACATAATGTGATCAAATTAGATTGTATTAAATTCCCTCTCTCTCCTTTTGAATCTTCTACTAAGTTCACTTCTCTGCAACAATTTCCTCAACAAATGGCCCCTAACTACTGAACCATTATGACTCCCGCAGTTAGGCTAAAAGAAAACAGTCCAGATGTTACCCAAAATATCCCGCCTTGCCATTTCAGATGCCACATCATCATCCAATCTACTCTCCAGTTTCCCCGAGGAATTCTCCATTCCTTCAAAGGCCTAAGACATCTCCAAACAAGCCTCAAAGACTCCCAACTTCTGCACGCATCTCATCGATTCCATGGTGCATCTTTTTTGATATCATCTTCATTCGAGTTATCTCTCTTGCGGATGGTAAACAGAAGTTCCAAGCTCATTAACCTGCGCTTCCATCTCCTGGCAGTAGCTCAGCAGCTACTCTTGCGATTCGAATACTCGAGCAAGTGAAAGCTAAGAAAGAGTATCTCTTTAATGAGAGTAAGCATATCCAACGCCACGGCAATGGCTAACTCAGCAATGCCCATCTCCTCGGGTCATCACCAAGGTCATCCTCAATCAAACCACCCTTTTCAGCAGAGTCATGTATCTTCTCAGTAGCTTCATTGAGTCATCATCAGCACACTTTAGTTATCTCGTCTCTCTAAGGACATCCTTAATGAAGATTGCAACATCCGCCATGGCCCACACTATGGCAGGGAAGTTTGTGGTGGGAGTCTTATTGAGGGCATCACATGCTTTCGAAACTAAGCTTGATATACTGGGGATTGATAGGTTTTTTGTCGGAACTGCTATGGCCTGCACAAAACTCATCAAAAGGATCTAGACTGTTGGTAAATATTTTGCTTCACTTTCGAGCTCACCGCACATGATGGTTGGCTCATGAGAAAAAAAGTACAGTACCTCAAAAAAATAATTTTTTCTTCTAATCTATGTGTGTGTGAGCCAATCACCGAGCACACCACCACCCGCGGTGAGCAACCAATTTCTCCTAGGCTGTTTTATTTTCAACCTAGGGGATGGTATGTGACGTAAAACTTTCCTTATACAAATGGAGAAAACCTCGTTTGAAGCAAACATGTATAGAGCTGATCAAGAAACCGAAGGAGCATATGATTCCTTGGACAAGATATTATTTGTAATATTTTTATACAAGATGATCATCCCAATTCTGTCTCTGTTGGCGGTGGTGAAAGCAAGAAATATTGGATCTAATACTGTGTGATTTTGAAAAATTTTGGACATTGGAACGAAAATTTTAAGGTGAGAGAAATGCATACCACAAGAGGAGACTGCTTCTCTCTCGCTCTCACTCTCCCTCTCTCGAAGTGTTTGGGAGGGAACAGGGAGCATGGAAGAGGCCAGAACTAGATGCGTGGTAGGATTAGGACCCTCTCTCCCCCCCTCCTCTCTCTCTCTTTTTCTCTCTCGCTAGGGTTCATGCAATAGCTTACTCGATAGCTCATGGCCCCTCTAACGCTCGCTCCCCATCGGATCCATCGAGCAGGTGCGAAATGGGTTAGGCTCAACCTAATTTAACCATGCATTGTGCTAATTGGATAAAAGACTAGATTGAGGATTTATAAATTTGGTTGATTATTTGGATCATTTTTTTTTTTGGAAACAAATTCATGGAGAACTAGTTAATAATTTACGAGTATGATTTATTAACAAAACTTTCATGACTTTTGAAAGCAAAATATGTCGATTATTACGACTGTGTTTTGGTGTTGGTGGTGGTGTTTCCATTTTAATCTGCTTATGAATAGATATATAGATTCCTACCAAAAAAAAAAAAAAGATATATAGATGTTAAATAACCTAGAATTCTTTATTTTTAAAACATTTAATTATTTAGACCCCTTCAATCTATTATTGGATTGTTTTCTTTTATCTGAATGATACAACCTGTCCGAAATGCGAAGCAAATTTTGAACACATCAATATAAATGTTCGATCATGTAAACCCCTTTAATATTTATTTTGATGTTTTAGCATGTTTTGGTGCTAAGAAATTCCATGTGAATTCTTGTCATATTTTGATATAAGTTTTTGATATTTTTGCATGTGTTGGAGTTGTTTTGATATCCTATAATTTTTTTTTCAAAATATATGTATATCTATATATTAAAGCACAAGCCATTGGTTTTCCAAAGCGTCACGTGTCGAGTTCTCCTTCTATTTTTTTTGGCTTTTTGGCTTCGGACCTCCAAAGTTCCTTGCACGCCATGGGGCAGTCCAGGTAGGCGATGGTGTTGAGGTTTCTTTTACTGCTAACGGAGTGTACTTTAGAAGGAGGGAGATGAGAAGGGTAGTGGAAGGTCAAAGAGATGACTTGCACCGAGGAGAAAAGTATGCACCTATTGATGATACAGCATGGAAGAAGAGTTTTTTCTATTTTCGACAAGCCTTTCTTTTTAATTATAGGGTATGGGGTTAAAAAAAGAAGTTTCGAAAGCTTTAATTGGAGCAAAAAAATTTGCAAAAAAAATATCAGAAAGGATGGATGACACAGCATGGATTGTCTTATCAATTTTTTTTCATCATTTGGCCTATATATATATATGGAAAGGTTCGGACGTTCAAGCACGAGAACAACTGAAAAGAAAAGGTGAGGTTGAAAGTTTTTTTTTTTTTGATGTATCTATTGTTAATTTCTATTTTTTTTGGCATAAGGGTTGAAGAAGTTGACAATAGAGTAGAAATCGAGAAAGTAGAGTTAGAGAAGGTGAGTTCTCTCATCATTTTTTTTTCTTCACTATAATATCAAAAATGTTCTATTCTTTGTGAAGAATGTAGGAGGGTTGTTAACCATATTTTAGCAGCCTTCCACTTCTTTGTTCATAAACATCATGTGAGAGAATAGAGGGACAAAGGATTGCTACCATGCTATGGTAGCCTTCCTCAATGTCATCTCCTTCCTTTTTTT
>QRFJ01000118.1:2129000-2132276 GCA_006176705.1 Cocos nucifera | reverse complement strand
AGAGAGATAGCCTGGAAAGAAGATCTTGCGTAGTCGCCTGTGGTTTGGTAGCTCCTTCCTTCAATTTTTGAAACTCAGGAAGTTGGGGGGCCTGCTGTTTGGGGATAATATCCCGGCTCCTGGAGAGGTTGAGAAACATTAGAGAGACCTATGCCAACGGGAACCCAGTGCGGCCACAACGTGCAGCCACCAATGTAAGCAGTTGATGCCGTCTGAGAATCGGCTTCTTCAGGCCAGAGGGCGTCCAGGTCGAACCTGATAGAAAGCCCGAGCCGGGCAACTTCGCCGTAGAGGACGCGTCAGACACGGAACCGCCAGCACGGCCGAGCCATGCAAGGCGCAAGAACTCCGTCGGACCGGTCAAAGACATCCAAAGAGGCCATGATATGCGCTTGAGAATGAAGTCCCTCTCAGGGGCCCGACACTCTTCGGACGACCAGCCGATGGCGAGCATGCAGCGAACTCGCTTCGGGGTACCGACTCCAAGCGGACGAAGGCTCGCGCCAATGAAGTCCCCTCTTTCAGGCGGTCGAAACTCCTATCGGACCGACACCAGGCGGAGCGCCATGCAAGCCGACACTCCTTCGGGGCACTGTCCGCAGCCGGCGATACATCCAACTTCGACCCGAGACACCCCGAGGCGAGCCAATGGCATCCCAGGACACTCCTTGGCAATCATCACTGGCAGAGAGCGAATCTCCTGATGGCGAGTCATCACTGGGACCCGACCTCGCATACGGCAGTCCGTACTCCGGGCCGAATCTGGCGGTCGTGCCCCTTGCATCCAACTTCGATTGGAGCCCGTGTTGAGCTCAGCGCTACCATCAGAACTCTCAACGTCGTCCAAGCGCTAGCGCCAAGTCCACCGCACACCGGCCGGCGCAGAACCCGACAGAGCGGAGGCCCGACGGGCTTCTGCAGCACGAATTCACTCTTCTGCTGGGACGGGCTCTGTAGCTGCATACCTCCTCGCCCCCCAGACGCGCCTATGGGAGCCGAACTCTCTCCTATTTCAGCATCTTCGAGGAGCCGGCGAACTCCTCGAAATGGGCACGATGGGAAGGCCTTCATGGCCCTTACATCCGGCCCCGCGCTAAGCTCGTGGCAGACCATCACCATTCAGTCAGTCCGCCGACCATCGTCAGTCCGAACGCGGGCGATATAGCGACCCACTGTAGGCGCGATGACTGTACAACGCGTTACGCATCCGCGCGTATGGCGGCGCAGTGAGACTGACTCACCGAACTCGAGCGGCCGCCAGGCACGCGGCTCGCGGACCGCCGTACTGTCACCACTTAACTGTCAAGCTCAGTTATAATAAATATGATCTTCCTGACACGCTAAGGTGATGCTCATGATCTTTGACTCTCGCCACAGCTTCTTCCCACATTCTTAAGCCTCGGACACTCATCTCGGGTGCACTCCATTACTCGCTTTGCGAACTTATACTGTGCGCGAGGCGTTTCAGACCCATGGGAGCCCCCACAAACATGGTTCCGAGGTTGGCCAGCCGGTTTCCGCAACGGGACTTCGTTTTGCACGGTCCCGACCGCGCGCCCCCAGAACGGCCTGATTGTGGCCGGTGACCCCACGGCCGGCGCGGATTTTGCTGGCAGCTCAACAGTGTGCAAGTAAATACTTTGAGGTAGGAACTGTCTTTGTTTATTTTTTCATCTAATCAGATCTGAGTTCCAAATTATGACAGATCTTACTTTAAGTGATCTGCCCTACAGCACGTGTGGTACATATATCAGATATATACTATATATATATGTAGACTAGGGCTCTACTAGATTCGATCTGTTTGCACGTTCTGAACTCATCTACGTTCGATAAGCATGCAATTTCGAAAATAGGCACCTAAAAAAGTGCATCTACTGAAAAAAAAACAAGGACACCTATGCCCTAAAAAAAGATTTAGAAAAAACTAGGCTTGTTGAATTAAACAGGAGCTCAACAGCATATCAACGAACAAAGCCAGGTGCTTTGTAGGCGCCCATCTTTCTCTCTATTTTTTTTTTGCAGGCTTTTTTTAGTAGGTTTCCTCATATTTTTTTTGAGGATTGTTTTTCAGGGGATGGCAGGCTATCATATTTTTTTTTATAGATTTTTTTTAATAAGCCATTTTTTTTGAATTTTTTTTAGAAGCAGGCGTGCCACATATTTTTTTTTTTTTATAGCAGTGGGCGTATTTTCGGAGATCCACGCTAATTCAACACCGAGGTCGGAGATCCGAGTTGACACATAAGATAACAATTCAAGGTATTATACTATATTATAATAGTATATATTAATATGGATTTAGTCAGGTCTAATACAATTTAAGTAGGTTATTGTGAGAAATTCGGGAACTAAAATGCAAACATATTTTTTTTTCATATTCACGCTTTTGTCAAATTATGAAACCAAACGAACTCACATTTTGAAGAAAATAAACATAAATCCTGCAATCAAGAAATTGTTTCAGGTTAGGTTCACGATCTAAGTTTTTTTTTCATTGTTTTCTTATATTTCTTGTTTGGATACCCTTAGCCTCCGCGACAGGGTTATGTCTTATGTGTGATAGAAGGATTATCATATTCCTATCATATAGATCCGCTAATCAAATGATCGGCGATCCGACGGATTAGATTGAATTCGAACCAACCTACCGCACCGCGCGAAATCTACAGTCTACTATATACATCATTAGTATAATATATATATACTAGATACATACATCGATATACATCATACAATCATGTTACAATATATACTATATATATACTATAACTATATTGTAATATACTATACCGTATCTATATACTTATATATATAATATAGTATATAATATGGCGTACATATATTATAATACTATACTATGATCATGACAACATACATATATACTATAATATATTATATACCAACTGCAGCCGTGATATGTAACATGACCAAGAACCTACATACATACTACAATACATACATACATAGCTATAATTAATGATAGTAGTATATAGTAATATATATATATAGTGCTGTGTGTGTGTAACATATAGTATTGTATATACTATATATATATACTATATAATATATATATATACTCTATAATATTATCTATAATCTTCATATCTCACGCACTACTTATATATAAGTAGACCTTAATACTATTTTATATACTGTATGTTAGTATGTACAATATTATAACTGTATGCTATATAATATATATAATATATATATATATAATTATATATATATATATAATACTAGTAATATTATATAACTATATTATATATATAT
>QRFJ01000118.1:2044000-2124000 GCA_006176705.1 Cocos nucifera | reverse complement strand
TATATCTGTAGCAATACATACATATATATATTATACGATATACTATCATGAACATCCATACATAGATATATATATATAGTATATATATAATATATATATATAGTATATATATTATATATATATTATATTATATTATTAATGTATGTACATATATATATATCATATAATATAATTAATATATATATATGTTGTACATATATATGTATATTTTATATATATGTTATATAGTATATAGCTTATGTAGCATATATATATATATATGTATATATATATATATATATACATATATATATATTATATATATATATATATATATATATATAATATATTATATATGTATGTTGCTATGTATGTAATTGTTGTATGTATGTATGTATATATATATTGTAGATATATATATACTACTGTCTGTATGTATTGTCATATATATATTATTATATGTGTTGTGTACATATATATATATATTATGGCACATAGACCACAAACCATACGTGTGTATATATGATATATATAATATATATATATTATGATATATAATGTACATTATTAGACACACCATACATATAATATATTATACTAAATATGTGTGTGTTGTATAGACCACATACATATTATAATATACTATCTATATATATGTGTGTGTGTATAATATATATATACAATATATATAATAATATATATATATATAATATATATATACCATATATATTATTATATTTATATATATATATACGTATATATTAAGTATATATATATACTACATATTATATATATATATTAATATATATATATGTACTATATATATATAAATATATATATTATACTGTATATAATGTATATATATATTATATGTCTATATATGTACATATCATATATATACTATATATGTATATATTGTACATATATATATGCGTACTATTATGTACATATATTATGTTATATTTATGTACTTATATATGTTATATATATGTACATATATATCCATATATATGTCATATATATACATATATATGTAAATATATATACATATATATGTACTATATATATCATATATATGTACATATATATACATATATATGTTACACTATATATACATTATATGGTACCATATATATACATATATTATATATATATATTATATATTATTATATATATATGTTGTGTGTGTGTTGTGTGGCTAATTATATATATAATATGTACATATGTATATATATAATATATATGTACATATATATATATACTATATGTACATATATATATTATGATAGTATATGTACATATATATATATATATATATATAGTATATATATATATAGTATAGTACTTATAATTATATATGTACATATATTATATATAATTATATATATATATATATATTATTAATGTACATATATATATATATTTATGTACATATATATATCTATATATAAGTATATATATATATATATAGTATTATATTATATATATATATATATATATATATATATATATATATATATATATATATATATATATATATATATATTTATATATATATATACATATGTATATATTATATATATATATGTGTGTGTGTGCGCGCGCGCGCTCTCTCGTGCGCGTATATATATATATATGTGTGTGTGTGGATTTAGTCAGATCAATTTAAGTTGGTTTTGTGAGAATTCAAAAGTAAAATCAAACATGTTTTTTTTCACGGTTCAAGCCTTTTGTTGAATTGAAATTGAGCGAACTAAATTTTTGAAAAAATAAATATAAATCGAGTCAAAGAAACTGTTGCAGATTAGGTTCACGATCTAGTTCTTTTCTTTTTTTTTTTGTGTGCATACCTTTAGCCATGGACATGGGTTATTCTTTTGTGTGATAGAAGGATTCACCTTCCTTCATATGAATCCACCATCGTATTGCATAATGGTGGCTTCAAGATCTGCATAGCTGGATGAATGAGGAAGTTTGGAGTACTTTGAGGTCTATGTGAGGTACAATTTGATTGTTGACTCCAAGGGAAAAAGATTGATCATCTTTTCAAGCAAAAGATGCAATCCGAACTTGCGAGCCACGACTTTCAAGGCGGATGGCAAGTTGGAGCGGTTTTGGAGTCCAAGTAGCTTGAGCTAGGAAAGAAATGGTTAGATTGGGTGATATCCAGAAGCCATCGTGATAGCCATCAAGGGGACGTAGGACAAAGGGCCGTCTTCATTCTACTTCATGGTTGGGTTTGTCTAAGGGTGGGAACACGCAACAGTGAGCCGGTGGAGATGGAAGTGAAGGTGACAAGAGCATGCGTGGTGCGGACTGGAAGCTTGGCGAGGTGGAGGAAGGGGTTGATATGGCCCAGAGAGGGGAGGTGACCACCAAGAAGTGCTCCTGCGCTTCTCCATTCTAGTGTCTTTGAAATGAGTTGGGTTGTGGGCTTGGCAAAAGATCGATCGGTCTAAGGAATTTGTTGGCGATTTTGTAGAGGAGAGAGTAGGTAGATAAAATTGTAGTGACGTGCATGTCTATGTCGAGCAAGAGAGGGAGTAGTCGGGTAGACTTCTCTTAAAAAGAGAGAGAGAGATAGAGAGGAAGGTAGAAATGGGGTGCAATTAAGTCAAACAGAATCAAGTAGGTAGGAACTCGAGTTCACTTCATTTCAAAATACTCAATCTCGAAACTAGATTCAAATTCGATTTAACTTTAATATTTTAAGTTCAAGCTCGACTTGAAAAAAAAAAAAAAAAAAACTCGATTGTTACTCAACCCAATACAAATATCAACTAAATCATAATTGAGCTCAAATTTGAGCCTTATGGAGCTTGAAATACTCATCCTATATTTACAAGCAACTTGATTCATTTGCACCCTAATATGGAGGTAGATAATCCAACTATAATATAATTTTTTATTATTAATTTTATGTTGTTTAGGCATTCAGTTCATGTGCATGTATGCTTGTGATCTACGAAAGGTTAATTTAGTTTCGGCTTTGCGCACCGGCCTGGGTTGCGACAGGATCGGACGAGGTCAGAGCAGAACTCGCTTGGACCTTAAATAGTCAGAGCTGGAAAACCGATTTTGTCCAGACGACCGAAAACCACGCCTTTAGGCCGACAAAGGCCCACATCCAATAATCCATCGGCCGTGGAAACCCCAGACCGCATAAAACCACGCGGTGGGCCAACAAAGGCCCACATCCAATAATCCCCTCAGTTAATCCATAATGGTTTGTATATTAGCCATTATATCATTAACAAACAGCTATTATAACAATGGAGGAGGCCTTCCACTCTATTTTGCCTACATGATACACATATAAATATCGACTTGTACTCAGATGGCATAACGCTGAAAGAACTCGCGAGTAATTAGCTGATATTATGGCCATTATTCTGCTATAGTAACTAGTTGGAATGGGTTGGTTACCAGGGGATTTTGGCATCGATGTGAGTTCTACTGGCGGTTTCATCGTTTTCACTTGTTTTTAAGGAACAAATGGATTCGATCATAGTGCTGGGCCAGACAGGCTGATGTTTGCTGATAGTCTAGTTAGGACGGTTAGACTTGTAGGCCCATTTATACGAGATCTATTTTTGAGTAGAAATGGGTTGTAATGATGCTCGACCGCACATGATTATTTACAGATTAAAAATATTAATAGTTGGAATACATCTTCACTTTGTTAATTTAGAGGCCTAATTGAAAAGGTTACAATTCTCTAGTAATCAGAACTTTCCATCCAAATAGACCTCTCCCTAGGATTCTATTGCATCTTATACATGATCATCAGATTGCTAAGAGGATTACCATACGAAGCAAAGGTCCAGTATTTTGCATGTATTCCATCCATAGCCTTAATTATCGTGCTGAAGAAGTTGATTGTAACACAATCAGTTGAGCATATCAAAATTAGCTGTTGTTCCTTTGCTAACCAGAGAGCTTCGATCGAGTGATGGTTTGTCGTGAACAACATCTTTATTTGCCGTAAAATTGGAGCTAGTGAAGTAGGAAAATGATTTACTCCATGGAAATTTACCCAGCTTGCCTGCCCAAGGAGGTGCTTCTGGCTTCCTGATTATTATGGTGAAGGAGATTTGGCCTATATATTTATCTATTTCCCCTTGCCATTTCTTTGATTAGTTTAGATGTCAAGAGGTTCTTGGTGCGACATCCTTTTCATTTTATATATTTTAATTTTTTTTGGAAAAGGAGGCACGGGTACCATGCACCTGCACCTAGTATAAAAAGCACTTTAATAATAATGATTTTTCACCTCGTCATAGGCATGCATGGTGCGAACATCTAGTCAATACAACCGAAAATTCCTTGTAAAAATCGATTGGCATTTAGCCACATGCTAGAGAACATGGCTTGTTTGCACCATCAACTACTTCTTTCATAGTGTTGATGTACGATGAAAAGATTGATTCAATTCACGAGGGGTTGGATAGGTCGTAATTTATCATTATAATGCTATTTTAACGTGAGGAAAAGAAAGTGTAGAATAAAAACTCTTAAATTTTAAAATTTAACCACGATATTGTCCGTTATGACCGGACCTCCTACTTCATCTATATAAAGTATCTCTTGGATAGGTCTCAATCATACTTTATTGCATTAAAAAGTTGTCTTCGACGCACTTTACTAGGGTCATATAAAGATATTGATCTAGTATAAGAAAAGTCGTATCCTATCTCCATGATTTCGACGAAGCGGATTGAATGAATAAACATCTTAGATACTTTTGCTAATACGGCTGTTATTGTTTTTGTAAAAAACTTCTTTTTGGCTTAGCGTAGGTTCTATGTAAAAAAGCTAAAAATGTTGCACAATTTCAATTATAATTCTGTAAAGATATTTTAATTTCCCACCGGACTTCAATCTCATATGTTGTTCGATTGTTATTGCTTTAGGAGAAGCAACCTACCCTGAAGAGACTCAAATCTCATGTTTATTATTAATTTTATTTACTTCAGTTAAAGATTTATTAACGGTATTAATAGAAAGCTTAACTATTTTTAACCAACTTTTCTATACATAATCTTCCAAATGAATCGGAGCTTTCCGAATTCTTGAAAAATTTTTTAAACTCTTCTCATTTTTAGCTAATACTTTAATATTTATATCATTATTATCTTTCTCTAAATCTTCAAAATCCTGCTCCTTCCTTATCTCAATATTAGGCTCGACCCCAAACTCCACTTGCTCTTCCAATTGCTTGAGTTGCTCCTGTATAACTTGACCAACAGCTTTTTTACCTAACTATATCATAACATTGACTTTGTTTGCTAACATTATTTTATAGATGAGTGAGGTGTGAATTGTAATTGAACATGAAAATGCTAGAGAAATGGCTAGAATTGCGCCGGAAACCACACGGCAAGTCCTGTAGGAGCCTCATTTACCGCATTTCTTTTATTTGATAAGAAATTAGCATGGTTTGGACATAGCAGGTGATATATGGATTTGATAGTCAAAAAAGCACAGGCTTCAAGTGGGTTGCAGTAAAGTCCCACCAAAATTAAAAAAGAAAAAAAATAAGTAAGTTGAAGCAAAGCAAACCGGATTATACTACTCCAGAAGAAGAAAAGAACAATCATTAGATTTGTACTAAAGAAATAATCAGATAATTTTTTTATGATCATCTTCAAACTCGACAAACTATCGCAACCAATAGATATTGATCTAGTGCAAGAATCTTCGCATCCCTTCAACTTGATCATTTGATGAACCCTATGCCAGCTTTACTCATTTCTCCAACTACCAGCTGTCATTTTTAAACAGCCGTTTCTTCCGGGTATTGCTTCTTTCCCAAGGAGAACGGTCATTCGCCACGAGCTTTTGGTCTGACCAAACATGATATGTTGGGTCTACGACTTCTGGCGGTCCCCTTTAATTACTGCATTCAGGCCTTCGACTTGGACGTACCTCCAAAGGTAGCCATCCGGACCTTCGAGAACAAATTACAATAATTATGATAATAAATCAAATCATTAATATTTATATTTATTTTATAATTAAAAATTTTATATCATTATAAATCTTATATCCATCATGTTGGGAATAAATCCCGCTCCTGCCGAAGTCCAGTTCGATGCTCTGCCTAATGCAATCAGTAGCCGCGGAAAAGCTTCAACGGATGGATTTTAGCCGAACCTCTTCAGCCGGCGGAACTCCTCAGCGGTCGAGCTCCTTCGGACTCCCAATGGTCGGACCGAACCCCTTCAGCCAGCCAAACTTTTCAACGGCCGAACTCCTTCGAACCTCTTCGGCTGGCCAAATTGCTTAGCGGCCGAGCTCCTTCGAACTCCCAGCGGCCAAACTCCTCAGCATTCATCCCTCGGCCGAACTTCTCAGCGAACTCCTCGACGGTTATTCTCCGATCGGACTTCTCAGCGGCCAAACTCCTACCGAACTCCCCAACGACCGAGCCTTAGCCACACTCCTCCAGTCAGACACCTAAGAAAGCCGAACTCCCTCCAAGCTTCCTCTTCGGTCGGACTTCATCGGGAGCTGGACTCGTCCCCGGACATCCTTCGGATCGGATTTCTTCAGGAGCCGGAACTCCTCCCTAGACACCCTCTTCGGCCAACCGAGCTCCTACCGAACTCCCCAGTGACCGAGCCTTAGCCGCGCACCTCCAGCCAGACGCCTACGGAAGCCGAACTCCTTCCGAGCTTTCTCTTCAGAAGTCCGAACTCCTTCAAAATGGGTACACATCGAAGCCCTTCAATCCTTCATTTGGCTCCGAGTGGCTCAGTATCAAGACAGTTGCAGCCATCACCATTAGTCCATCGTAAGCAACAGCTATCCGCTACCAGGCGGCGATGGCTGTCACCATCAATCTGCTACAGACGGCATCTTTTTCTGGGACTGACTCCGTCGGACCTCGAGCGGCCCACCAGCACGCGACTACAGCTGTCACCATCAAGCTCCGCCTATAAAAAGGATCCTCCAGATACGCTAACTCGAATCTCTGAATCTCTCTAAGCTCTCCTCTTCTTCTCTAAGCTCTGCGGAAATCATTCTCGAGCACTCTATTTCTGTTGGCCAGAGCTGATTTGATCGTCGGAGGATCCTGCCGGAGCCACCCCCATCGGTTCCGAACGGAACTTTGATTTACAGGTTTCGACGGTGGCCTTGTCCACCTCCGCTCTAGCTGATTTCGGTGATAATCAAATTCTGCGTCAACACATCATAAATTAGATTGGATGGGATCAAATAAAAATACAAAAGAAATTAAATTAGATGGATTAAAAAAATTGAATCAAATTATATAAAAAGTTTATCATATAAATATTATAAAATAATTAAAATTTTAAAAATTAAATTAAAATTATATCATATAAAATTTAAGATAAAATATATTATTATTTATATCTAATTTAAATATATTTTAAAATAATTTTATTTTTATAGAATTTATAATTAAATCAAATTAATTATTTAATAGATCGGTTAAAATTATTATTTTTGGATCCCAATAGAACAGTGCCAGTCGAGGGACACCATTGGGAGGCATCGGTAGTTTATGTAGAAAAGGTAGCCTCGGACGCATTCGGAGCGGTCAAATCCCTACCACGTAACATCAATTTATTGATGAAAAGCCGTACCAAATCGTCCAAAATGCAACGCGTTCTTTTTGTTTAATGGATGAAATGCATGCATGTAAAACCAGTCTGCACAGCCAAAAGTCATGATGCTGGCAGTGACATGATACTTCGCTCATCAAGATTAATTTGATTCTCCTTTTCTCTGTTATCCTCATGGCGTCATGTCTACGAAAAGGTAAGTTAGCTAACCCAATTTTTTTTACATAAGCTGACTTTCTATGATAACAATTTCTTGCTATATACCTTGGACTAAAGTTTTTTATATATAATTTTAAGTAAATTATAAAATATTATCTTAATTTTAATTTAATTTTACTATCATTTTTTTAAATTTTTTAAAAAATATCAAATTAAGTTTTCAAATTTTTGAAAGATTTTAAAATAATCCTAATATTTACTCTCCAATGAACGGTATTAGCTTATCATTTTGATACATAAAAATAGACCTCATTCATATAAGAGATGTTACGTCCTGAATCCAGCATTCAGATTAAGCACGTGATGGTCGTACACTTTTTAGAGCAAGATACTAAAGAATATGCAAGGTTTGCTTTTTATCAACACATAATCACATCAAATCCAACTCAGTAGCGGTAGCAAAAGTAAACCTCTAATTTTATTTATTCAAAAATATAGCTCACCAATATCTTATCATAATCAGATCAATATTTATAAAATTAAATCAAATTAAGAATCTCTAAGATCCCATACTCCCCGCTGCTCAGTCCCAAGCTTCATAAAATCTTCTAAATCTGAAAGAAAGATAGAAAAGAGAGTAAACTTTACGAGCTCAATAAGTTACCAATTATTTCTGAGAAATCATGCATAATTACCTTTCAAAGTATAACAATTTAGCAATAATATACATATAATTTTATTTTAAAATATGCCATGCATATCAATAAAAAAAAAAAATTCTTTCAGTCTTCGTTAACTACGGCTATGATTAGTCCTGTGATAAGATCCAAGAGAGACTAGCCCCTACATGCAGAACTCTTGATCTACCGGCATGTACCAAGAAAAAACTAGCTCTAGTTCACAGGGCCATGATTTATCTAATAACATGATAAAAAGATTAGTTCTAAATGAAGAACATCCAATCCACCAGCATACTACCAATGATCAGCCCTACTAGAGGCCAAAAAGAACTAATTCTGCCAGCGATCAGTTTCGACTGGCTAGGCTCAAGAGAAATATATTTCTGACGTATGACCAACAATTAGTCTCGTTAGCTGGACCAGATCATAGTCTAACTAGAGAGTTTTTCTCATACTTTTATCATAACCAATTTTTCATAGATAAAAATACTTATTTTTATAATAGTATCAATTTAATTTTTATATAATTTAAAAAAATAATAAAAATTAACTTTTATTTGAGATTTCATGTATTGACGAAAATATATAATTTTTACTTCAGAGATCATGCAATATAATGCAAAAAAATCATTCATTTTTCAAAATTATATCATGTAATTATGATATCATGCTTGATCTGATTTTTTAAATCACTTTTTATAAATAATTATCTAATTTTGAACTTCAATAATTTTTAAATATTTAATATATAAAATTTAATTTTTAAATATATAAAAATATATAAAAATAAATTCAGAGATGAAAGAAAATTTATAATCAATTGATTCCAAAAAATCATGATCTTCGACACATGACCTGATCCTTATATCCGATGCTCAATTGACATTGAAGGCTTTGATCAGATAATCTAAAAATATTTTAGACTTTAATTGAGAAGGATTTAGAATAGAGAGAGAATCCTGGACCAAGTCTCAGTTTGGATTAGATTACGAGATGAATTTAAATATTCCAAATTGATCTATATCCAATCAGATTGGAGTCCAATCAATAGGTTGGTTTCATAAATGTTAATTTTCTTCTAGCCCATTTTTTTTCTTTTTTCTTCTCTCTCTCTCATTTTTTTCTCTCTTTTTTTTCTCTTTTCTTTCTTTCTTTCTCTTTGATCTTTTTTCTTCCCTTTCCCGAGCCAAAAATAGGGGTCTCTCTAGAGGGGAGGAGGAAGGGTGAAGGTCGATGATGGTGGCATGGTTGGGTGATGGCGGTGGTGTGGCTCGGTGTGACAATGATGGTTGCTCGGTCGGGCACTATTGATTTTCAACAAAATAAGCAAGAAATAGATGATTTAGGAAGAAACAATAGGTTTTTAGATGTCAAAGCTTGATTATGGCAGTTCGGCAACTATTGGAGGTAAGGAAGAAGGAAAAGGATAGATTTCGGCAACGAATTGAGAGGAGGGTTTGGGGGTTTAAGAAGGAGCAGAGAAGAGATATACTCAATCTCGTTGCGGATAGAGTTAACTTTTATCCATGAATCCCATTCAAACGGCCTTCGGCCATTCTCCCACTAGCACATGACTCTGTTACGGCTGCGCTCATGGCCTTATCTCCATCGGTGGCATGAGATCAATTGGGCAGGAGATAAGCTTCCTCTTTTTCAATCTCTTTTCTCTCTTTTTTTTTTTAAATATTTCGGTGAAGTCGGCAGAGCTTACTAACTTCACGCTGAATCCGATCCAAAAGGACTGGTTCCCATAAGAGAGATCGTCGGTGAGAAAGAGGCATAGAGAGGGAGAGCGAGATCACGGTGATTAGCATGAAGATAAAGGATGCTATCGAAGATATCATGGATGGGATTAGAGAAAGAGAATAATGAGGAGGAAAAGGGGATGAGAAAGAAGGGAAGGAGGGAAAAGAGGGGATGTTGATAAGAAAGGAGAGAAAGTAGAAGAAGCCTCCGTAGAGGAGGATGGCTCATGGGTAGAGAAGAACAACAGGCAGGAGAAGAGGGAGGAGGAAGAGAAGGAGGGGTCATCCGTGAGAAAGAAATAAATATTGAGGAAGCCACCATAGACGGAGAGGATTTATGGATGGATTTAGAGAAGGACGATAAGGAGGAGGGGTTAAAGAGAAAGAGGTTGGGGAAAAGAGGGGTCCGTAAGAAATAGGTGGAGATAAAGGGAGCCACCATATATAGAAGAGGTGGGTTCATAGATGAGCTTGGAGGAGAGTACAATGAGGAGAAAAATATAATGAAAAGAAAGGAGAGGGGGAAAGATGGGTTACCAACGAGATAGGATAGAGGTGAAGGAAGTCATCGTGAAAGGAAAGAAATCTTAGGTAGATTGAAAGAGAAGGAGGAAAAATGAGTTAAAAGAAAGAGAAAATAGATATCACTGGCGAGGCCAATGGGCTAAGATAGAGGGGAAAAGCCCATGACTAGATTTAGAGGAGGAGGAGGTGAGAAAAAAGAAGAGGAGTGGGAAAAAGGGACATCGATAATAAAGGAGAAAGAGACCAATTGTAGAGAAGAAAGGGGGAGGATGAGAATATGAGTAGTTTGATCATTTTATAAAATGATGGTATCATATGATTATTACGTAACATTATTTTGTTAATAAAAATAAATGATAGTATCACTTTGAAATATCTTAAAAATTTGAAGGACTAATTTAATATTTTTTAAAGTTGAGAGTCTAAATGAAATTAGGCTAAAATTGAAAAAAATATTTTTATAACTTATCCTATAATTTTTATTATAAAATTATACTTAGATCTTATCAGATAATATATATGTCCCCTTTTGCTACCAACTTGGTTGAGTACAATTTAAATTATAAGAGGATTTTAAAAATTTCAACATTCCAAGAAAATAAAACTTTTTATATAAAACAACATTAAATAATAGATGAAAAATAAATTAACAATGTAATATAACTTAAGAATATAAAATAAAAGCTCCTTAGATGGATGGACGTATCTCACCAATTATTGATATATTTAGAATTACATTGCAATAAAGAATTTATTCATAGCATTATCATGTTGTCAGGACAATGAGTAACAAATGGCATCTTATGTTCTACGTTAAGAGAATTAACAATGTGCATGGAAGCCAAGTTTGTTTGGCTCTAATTTGGCCTACATATAGATTGTAAATACTTGTATTAGATTCCTTGCATCAAGACATATAGAATATTGAAATTTTTATGATAAAAATTGTTTCAAGTTGTTTAGCATACTGTCCTGCTCTTACATCTATTTTTTTTAAATTTTTTATTAATTATTAGTATTCAGAGAATGCTTGGAAGTTGGTAGGAATCATGTAGCAAAGTCTGTGGATGCCGGCTCCTGCTCGATCGTTAGCAACGTTTATCATGCAAACTGTGACATAACATCGGCCAGATTTGGTACCAGCATGGGATGATATATATTGACCGCGTCGGACAAATCCGACCAACTTTACCTTCTTTTTGAACGAAAATCCCACCAACTTTATTAGCTGAGAAGCGAGAAGTTAGGCCTTGGACGCACATCCAAAGTCGAACCACATGTCGTCAATATGTCTGCTTGCAAGGCTATTACCTTTTTTTTATTAAAAAAAAAAGAGAAAATTTTGGCCTTCCTTTCTGTCTTCATCTCCTAGCTATAATCATGAGGGGCAGGGACAGCGAATAAAATAGGACGATCATCAATTAACGCACCCTTTGTAAACTATAGATTAGTAGGACACATCTTTTAAGGATAATTTTAGAGCGGCTCTAATTATCCGTAGATTCTTTAAAAGATGTTTGCTTAGGAAGAGTAGAAATTTAAAATTAGGATGAAAATAAATGACTCCAATTTTAACTATTTGATTGAAAGAAGTTTTATTTTAATTTTAATTTTAAAGTGAAATGACAATGATCCAATTTATCTAAAATTTAATTCTAATTTTTTCTATGAATCAAAATTTTTATTTTAATTTTGATTTCAATTTTAATTTCAATAATAAATTAAATATTTTAAAAAATTAAATTATTTTAATTTTGATTTCAAATTATTTTAATTTTTATACTCATTTCGATTTCGATCATGAACAACTAAGTACCTCCTAAGTACCGATAAGAATATGAGGTCTGGGGAGTGATAGTGGATTGTGTTGCTCAAGCCATCTGTAATTTTCTGAAGATATATCTGGCACCGACAGTCTGAATAAATTCTAAAGAAATATAGGAATCTTGAAGGTCAGGTGGGTTATATTTTCCAACACCGATGTTTTTGGCAAACCGTGACTCTAAAAAGAAAGGTGTGGGGGGAAGGGACAAACATAGCTAGAAAAGAAATCTATTCATACCGGGTTGCAGATGGATTGATGCATCCCATGATTTGACAAACGTTATTTAACAAGAGGATGTTTAGATTAATGTATCTGATATGAGATTGGATTGGCTATTATCTGCATGTCTTAGAACGGAATGAGACAAATAAAGTTGAACAATGGATGGAATAAAATTTTAAAAATTATTTTTTTTTGCATATAAATTAAATTTTTGTCTTAATATATATATATATATATATATATGGATAAGATTCGAAAATAGTTCTATTCTTATCCATATCTGCTTCAGATCTATTGTAGATTAGATAAAATCTACCTAAATTGGATTGGATTAAATATCTGATATATATAGACCATAAATATATGATTAGATAAAGTTGCATAATCTATTCATCCTTGGCTGCCCAGCCATACGTATCATGCAAGAAGAAAATATTCATGTAAAACAAAAAAAAAAAAGGAGTTAATGGATTTGTGCTGCTCTGCAGCTCCTTCCAATTGAAGTCTTCATATTAAATTTTCTTGGTCAGGTTCTACGACTCAATTAATCTTGTGCGAGTACCTGCTCCCCCAAAGAGTATTCCAAATTCAACATCTATTCCTGGAAATCCGCGATCATAGTCAAGCATTCGAACACAGGCATCTATAATTAGTTTTGTCATTCGAATGGCTTTGGCGACGCTCCGATCAGATTAATTTTTCTTTGCTTGGAACATCATGATTGGTCCTTCCGCTTTCTTTTGCAGACAAAAGGCGTGCATCTCGAGGGACAAAGGCCAGACCACATGTCTGCAATGGCGTATGTCCAAGGATTTGAATGCCGAGAGCCCCGCTTTTACCCGTTACTGATTGGCTTCCATTTGTGACCATCATATATGTTCTTCCCGCAGGAAAGCCTGTCTTGTTATTTTTCCAAAAAAAAAAAAAAAGGTATAATAATAATAATAAAATCGCATGATAAATTTTTATATTAAAAATTATATTTTCAATAAATCTATCGCAAGGGTGTCTCTCTTTACAACTCACATGGTAGCAATCATCTTTAACCGTTCTCTCCACAATTTCAAACCAATGACCACAATATTTTAGTATCAGCGCTTCCAAGGGAAATGGATGGGTGTCACCATAGTCAGATTTTTTTTACTGCTTAATAATTAATAAAAATTGCTCTGAGATAACGTGTTGTTGTCCTTCTCATGCGGTTTTCACCGCTATATATAGCGTCCCAAGGCACAAAATGGCCGCCACCGCGATCATCATTTTCTCCTCCCTCCGTCTTCATACTTTTAGAAGCCATGAATGCAAAGATCCTTGGGAGTGGTGGGTTAACTCTGGTCCTTGGGCATGGGTATGGAAGCAGCCAAGCCCTTTGGGATTACCTCCTCCCCGACCTGATCAAAAGGTATCGAGTTGTACTGTTCGATTGGAGCTTCTCGAGTTCCATCGAACCCTCGATTGACTTCGATACCTCGAGGTATTCTTCTTATGGTGCCTTCTCCGAGGACCTCATCTCTCTCATGGATGACATGAACTTAAGAGAAGTAATATTCGTGGGACACTCCATGGCCGGCATGATCGGATGCATCGCGGCCATTAGGAGGCCCGATCTCTTCAGTCACCTCGTGCTCGTTGGAGCATCTCCAAGGTGAAGGATTAATTTCTCGAACGCGCTTCTATTTTTTTTCCTCTTTATCTCATTTTTATGAATTGCTCAGACTATATTTTTTTTGAAAACAAATTGCTCACACCATTTAAATGACTCGTATGTATGGATATCTTCTCTTTCTCTAGAGAGGGTTATGGACTGTTTCAGAGGGTTATGGATCGTATTTTGCATAATTTTTAAAATGCAACGTCTGCTTTGTGATCTATGATAATAGATGGGATTGAGCGATTTGAGTACTTTGAGAGTTGTGCAAAAAAATGATCCAATAATTTATACCACCAAAAAAGGTGAATTGCTTTTTTGCATAAAAGATGCAACCCAAATTGTCTAAAGAGACGTGAAGGGTGTACACATACAAAAAGTTGGGCTGACGCTTGCTATATGATTTAATTGTCTAACACATGGTGGCATGCTGCATATTGTGCCCTCAGATGCGTGAAACCCGCATCTTGAGGTCTGATACGCAGCCTATTCTACATCTGTCAGATGGTCAAATTGTCTATCGACCATCATAGCTAACATATTTTCATGTTATCACAATGTATTCCCATGTTAAGCAAAGGAGAAAAACATAAAACTTTCGGTTCTCTCAACCTTATCATTATTATTGCTTCATGTTCCATTGGATATGATGGCTTCTCCATTAATTAAGAACAAATATTTTTTGTTGTCATTTTATTCTCATGTATTACTTCTAAGCATGGACAGCTAGGATTATTTATTTGATTATTATCAAAAAAAAAAAGGATTAGTATTTTATTTTATTAAAATATGCAGAAGCACCTTAGCGAAACCTAAAATATTTTCACCTGGATCCATGGTGGTTCATTTCTCTTGAAAAGAAATAGGTATCTCGATGCCATGACCGGGCTTCTACTACCAAATCTAGACCTAGTCCATATATTGCATGGTAGAGTTCTCCATTGCTCTTGATGGCAATCACGCCTTTCCCACATCATTATGGGATGTAAATGAGCTACCCATCTTCTTGATGGGACGAAAGCTGTCCAACCCATTGCGGTGCAAAATATGCACCCTAACGCCTAATTCTCATCTTGTTAATTATGGGTGTAGAGAAATTAGACCCAACCGTGTCTATAGTCCACGTGAATCCCATACGGTCACAGAACTAGGGAACTCAACCGTTACCCAGATGGGCCAAAGTCCAAGGTCGTCGGACCCAAGCAGAGACCGGGAGGAACCAGCATAGCTTCAAGCATAGGGCCTTCTCATCCATAGCCCAAGTCAGGCCGAGTCCATGTGCTACCAAACTAGACCCTGTCCGACCCAAGAAAAAGTAGATGGGCCTGATCCATTCGAACCACATCTACCAGTTTGCCTTTCTTACATCTTCCAACCATTTGATCATGTCATTCTTCTACTTGCAGGTACTTAGACGAAGAAGGATACGAAGGAGGTTTGAAGAGATCAGAAGTTGATGAAATACTCTCTGCCATGGAATCGAATTACCAGAAATGGGCTAAAAGCTTCGCCCCACCCCTCATTGGCGTAAATCATCCCGACTCCATTGAAAAATTTATGCAGGATTTCCTGAGGATGAGGCCTGAGATAGCACTTTCTGTGGGGAAAATGGTCTTCATGAGTGATTTCAGGGATGTCCTTGAGAAGGTAGAGGTTCCATGTACCATCGTTCAGTGCGCCGATGACATCGTAGTCCCAACGAGTGTGGCACATTACATGCAGAGCAAGATAAAGGGGAGGGTCTCCTTGGAGATAATTAAGTCTGGGCATTGCCCACCGCTAACTGCTCCCCAGCTGCTCATCGATATCCTTGATCGAGTCCTTATCTCAGGCAACTGACCTTGGAGTACAAGATGGTGAGGGTGCTATGTGCTTGGTCTCTAAATTAGACGCATATTCGATATATATTATACTTGGCTTACGGTGATCATGTGTTCTGTAAAGCAGTCTTGCTTCATCACCCACTACTTTATGGCCAGATTTAATATGAAGGATGGCCGGAGAGAGGAAATTATGTTTACTCCGAGGTGAATTTCTTGCGTCAATTTAATTGCAGAATAACAAAGTCACGTAACGTCTTGGTATTGGTGAAGCAAAAGATCCGTAGAACATTGAGAAATTAACATTGTGCTCAAAGAGGCTTGCTGACAACTAGCGCTCAAAAGAGAAGCTTTCCAAAACCAAGCAGAGGTCAAAATGCGTACAGGAAGAAGCATAGTGGATGGTGGTCTTGCTTTTTTTAACTTCTTTAGAAATACTACAACAGACGAACCTTTGATGGCCCTTGGTGGGCCGACAGAGTTCTGTTGCTGGCCCAAAGCTATTGGCCAGTCTAGTCTTTTCTTGGACTGACAATGTAAACCGACAAGCCTTGATGAGCTAGCTAGTCCAGCAACCTCTCCTCACATAAGCTCGATGGAATAATGTGTTAGAATATGTTCCTGGCTAATTTATTATGAACTCTACTGTTTAAATTTGAATAATATTCAATCTGAATTCAAGTAGAATTCAAATCTCATTCAATTATTTGATGAAAGTTCTATAAATACAGGTTCTATCCTGTCCATAAATGTGATGTAGATTCCATCATTATTGCTACGCCGTAAGAAATGGGAGAAGGAAGAGAAATCGATCTCAGGAAGAGTAAGATATTTTTCTCCTTTTCTGCTTTGAATTCTTTGACATCATGTATGTTTTAAAAGATTATGAAATCTCCTTAACAATCCTAAATTCATGTTATTCTTGATTAAAGCATACTCTAGAACATATCAAGATTTATGTTTACATGTGGTATCAAAGCTTATTTTTCATAATCTTTATGAAATAAAAATTATTTATTTATTTATTTTAAAATTTTTAAAATAAAATTTTATGATGGTATAAATAAATAAATAAATTTTATGATGAATCTGCCATAAAATCTCCTTCTGCATGAGAAAGATGACCGGATTTCGGTTGCCTCCTATCAGGATGGTCGGATCCCGTTTTGTCGGCGAGCTATGAGGATGGGCTAACGACGAGATGGATGAGTTATTTCCGACAACAACAAAAAAAAAAGAAAAAGGATGGCGTTTAAGGGTCGGCCGCGCCTGCCGACCCATATCCTCCGTCGAACTAGGCAGTAGCTGTGACTGCTGCCATGCTGGTGACAAGCCGAAGTCGTGGCCGTGGATGCCTCCCAAAAGCGGCAGCCGTTCAACCGCTTATAGCCTTATGCAATGGAGGAAGCCAGAGGAGCCGGCATCGACCCCAATCCAGCCCAAAGGAGGATCGGCGAGAGTCGAGAGGATGGCAGCAAGGCACCACCACGATCGATTCCCTCGACCACGATGATCCGGGCAGGTGGCGAAGAAGGAAAAAGTTATGCAAGGGCGGCGTCCGCGTAGGGCGACATCCGTGCAGGATGGTGTTCACATATGGCGGCGTCCGTGCAGGGTGGCAGCCACATGGGGCGAAGGAGGGTGGCCATGCAGGATGGCCAGGAAGAAGTTTGGGTGGCCAGTCAGCCACCTTGCGGCATGGAAAAACTCCTCTTCTCGAGAGGGAGAAGAGGATAAGTCCTAGTGGGTTTGGGTTTTGGGCCTAAATCCGACACCTGAATCCATTATCCATCTGCTTGATAAAATCAGATTATTGGGTTCGGGTTCGATTCGCATCCATTAAGCAGAAACCCATTAATGTTTAAATTGGTTGAGTTAAGTGAAACCAGATTGGGCCTATTTAAATTGGGTTCAGGGTTTTTGCAATTAAACCCTCAATGAAGTTTAAATTATAAAAAGATTCAATTATAGTTATAAAATCTTTTTGCAAATTAGCCCCTAAAAATTTTAAAATTTTAGAATAGTCCTTGAAATTTCTTTTCGATCTCTAATTAACTATTTTATGCTTTAATGATCCATTAAGCTTGTTTTAAACCTTTGTTTAATAAAAATCTTGGGTCAGTTATTGATAAAATTTTAATTATTGTTTATATGCATGTTCTTATTTTTATGTATAGTTTATTAGTCACCAAAATGGCCAAACTAGAATGTTTAACATACATTTAAAATTTTAATTATTGTTTATATGTATGATCTTATGTATAGTTTGTTAGTCATCAAAGTGGCCAAAGTAGAATGCTTAACATGCATTTGAAAATCTAATTATTGTTTATATGCATGATCTTATGTATAGTTTGTTAGTCATCAAAGTAGCCAAACTAAAATGTTTAAAAGAATTTATCATGCATAATCTGATAATTTATCCATGATTAAATGTCTATTAATGAAAAATTCAGTGGATAAATTGATGTTCACTATTCATTGGAACTTTAGGATTTACCCAAAGATAAATTATTATTCCATGAATGGTGAGCGTGATAGAGATAAATTAAAATTCTTTGATCAAATATATTTATATATCTAAAGATAATAGGTATATTTAATTAAAAATATTTGATTATCTATTAAAGAATTGATAATGATATTAAATTATGATAGTATGTTGTAATATCTATCCAAAGAAGAATTATAATATGCTTTTATTATTAATTATCTGAATCCATTATGAAGTTATTTTAATTTGAGCATTTATGTATTATTTATGCAGCTATTTCTTTTTATTCACATGCTTCATCTGTTACCATATTTAATGATTTAAACTTTTCTGAATAGAGTGAATAAGTCAATTTCTACTTAGATATTTTGGGTCTTGACTTAGCATTATTGAAAAATAAATCCATTACTCTTATGGAGTTCAACAGTAAGAAAGAGAAGTTACATCATAAAGCATAGGAACGTTCTAACAGATTAAGCCTTATGTTTATACGAATGACCACTGCCAATGATAAGATCGCGATATTGTCATTAAGACATCGTGTCTATCAGTTTAATCTAACTTTTTAAAATAATTAAAAATACGTAGATAGCAGTGAGTCGGATCGAATCCACAGAAAAGATAGTATTTTTAGATTTGAAATCTTTAATTTTTGAAAAAAAAAAGTTTTGAAATTAAAGATAAAATCGAAAAGCGAAAATTAAAGGATGCAGAAATTTAAACTTGGTACTAAGATCTACTAGTTAAATCTTAGCATCTACTTGCAATAAAATAAAGAGCAATAATTAAAGTGTAGAAATTAAATGATAATAAAAATAAAGAGCATGAATTTAAAGAACATAAAATAAAATTTATATTAATTAAAATTTTAAAATTTAAATACATAAAATAAAATAAAATAGCTTGATCTCTAATCTTGGATTGGCATAGGTGGAAAGATGGTGTAGAAGTCCAGCTTTTTTTCTCGACATCAGTTGCCTCGAAGCAGCCATTAACCTAAAGCCTGGCTTCATCCTATACCAAAGCTTCACCTTGATCGAAGATAATGAACTCTGAAGGCCTGAGGTCTTATTTATAAAGCTAGGAGGGCTGGAGAGTTTTCTTCTAGGCAATATGGGACTAAGTAGCTCTTTGATCGTCAAAATATAGAGAAATCTGAGTGAAAATCAGATTAAAAGGAGTTCTGGATGAATTTTATTATTCTGGATGAAATCTAGCCATTGATAGAAATCCAACAGATCAAAAATTATCAAAATCGGATGCGTATCGACTTAAATCAGGTCGGATTAAATTCTGGCCATTCGATTGAGTTAATCAGAAGAAAATCTGGCCGTTGGATCGAGTTCTGGATGTTTTAATCAAGTCAGAAGCTTCTTGGACCATTGGATCTTTACTGGCTGATTTTTTGGCCATCGGATCATGCCAGATCGCTGATGAAATTTGAATCAAATCTGAAAATAATGACCATCATCCGATCTTGACCGCAATCAACCGGATCCGCCCGATCGCGCCTTTACTGTTCCCATGGACCGCATGGACCGACTGCACCATACATCGCAATCAATCAGTGCCTCCTATCATCGAGTGAAAAGTCAAAAATATCCTATGAGCTGCGATAGATTTTCTGTGAATCCTTTAAGGGTCTAGGTCCACCACGTGTTGCTCTGTGATTCGTCAATTTCTGCTGAGCTGGTGGTTCATGCCTGGATTATGAATCGGTTGGTGGCTTCTATGGCTGAGTCGGCTTTAGCGACTTGGCTTGGCTTGGTGGCTTAGCTTGTAGAGCTGGCTGACTCATTTTTCTTTTTTTATTTAATTTTTATTTATTTTATTTTTTTAGAAATTCATATCTTCTCCGTTTTAGCTTCGTTTTGCTCAAAACTTATTTTATTATGATCAAAAAAATGAGCTCTTTCCATTAATAATAAATTTTATTTTTTAATTTTTATTTTTTAATTAATTTTTTAATTAATAAAAATATTAATTTTTTAAAAAAATATATAAATTGATCATTAATTAATTGATAAATTAATACTTTTATTGATAAATTTATGATACTTATCACACCCTCCAACTTAAGCTTTGCTCATCTTCGAGTAAAGAAAGAATTTAATTTTAAATACTTTTTAACTTTAGAGTTTCGAATTTTACCTAAGTAGTTTTTAAAATGGCCATTGATATTTAGTAAAGCTTAGGTGAGACATATCGTTAGAGTATTAATACTTATCAATAAAAAAATTAATAAAAAATATTAATTTTTTTTGAATTTTTTTTTAAATTATCCCATATTTATCTCTAATTTGTCTGAACTTTCATATAGGCAAATGTATTGCTATTTTTGTCCTTTGTTTATTGATTTTTACTTTTACATTATCCACTTTTTTATGTGAATACCATTGCTTACTTAGGCAACATGACCCGATTACTTGGTAAAAAATTAATATATATATTTTTTTAACATTGTACCACTATTGAGTATCTTAACTCCTTGAGCTTTCTATTTGATCCATGTAGCGAGTCTTGGGCCAATGACTTCTAAATCAGTTGATTTTAGGACACTAGGTATAGAATACCCCTCAAACTTACTAGCTCGAATCAAATAGACTACGAGTTAAGACTAGCTTTACAATGAGCTTCTTTGCCCTTTCCATCTTTTGACGCGAAACTCAATGCTTGCTTAGGCAAAGAGGTCCAGTTACTCAGTTAGAAGTATTTGAAAACTATTTTATTAAAATAACTTTTTATATAAAGAAATGTATAGTCATCCTACATAAGCCCATAAAAAGTAAATTTTTCTTTGATGCTAGTAGAAAAAATTAAAAATGCTCAAAAAAATTTTTTTTTTATATTCTAAACTTAACTCTTTATTGAATTTTTTTAATACTTAATTTCTCAATATCTCATAAATTCTCTAATTTGTGCATCAATTTTCTTTTAAAAATGCTTAGTTTAATTTAATTCTTAAGCATAATCAGGTGTCTAAATATTAAATACTAATTTTTTTAAGGATTTAAAATTTTTAAAATTTTTATTTTTTTTTCTTTCAACTTAATCAATATTATCCTCAATGGAGAAGAAAAATAAAGAATATAATAAAGAACATGAAAGAATACACCTGCCTATATTTCAGCACATGCCTTTCAAAATTTGAGCTCTTCCTCCAACTTATTCAACATGTTCTAAAAAAAATTAAATAAAAAAATAAATTAAATTAAAAAAATTAAATATTGGATTGTCTCTCAATAAGTGTTAAGTTTATCGTCTTCAGCCAGACACAATGTAGCTTAACTATTCTGTGTCGAATATTAGATTGATAAATTTCAATGGTTTTGGATTGTCAATCTCAAAAAGTTAATTTATAATTTCATTATTGATATAATCATTATTAATTTTAGGGACATAATTTATGATCCCATTCTCAGACCCATGTTTATTAAGAATTTTTTCTATTTGTTCTTCTAAAATGCTTATGAATGAAGTTTTTGTATTAGGAGTTAAGTTTGATTCAATGGGTGCTGGAAGGATGACTAAAGGTGATTTTAATTCTGGAGGTAAATTAATATAATCTTGCTAAAATAACTTCATTGACACTTCATTACATGCCTCTTGATTTTTGTAAGAAGAACCTGCTTCTAGGATTGAAGGGAATAGGCTTTTAGGTTTATAAGTTTCAGGTAAATCATCTATTCTCTTTTTCTCTATGTTTATCTCATTTAAATTAAAATTAGTACTAATTTCTAGCTCAGATTCTTCTATGCGGTTAGTTTCAGTACTAATCTATTTCTCTAAATTTTTATTTTGGCTAGCATCAGTACTAGTCTCTCTCACCTGATCTTGGTAGGGTCCATAAGAATCCTATAGCTTTTAAGTTCAGGAAGTACTTTGGCATTCTCAAATTGGAGATTCTTAAGTGAGACATTAAATTGATAACTTGGTCTAGATGGTTGGTGGATATTAGGTAGGTTGTTTGAAATTGGTAGACTCGATAGTTGATCTAGTTCTCTCCTCGTGTTAGACTTAACTAGTTGTCCAATTTAAGCTTCTAGCTTGGCAATAGATTTTTATTGAGTTAAGATCGATTGTTGTTGATTCAGAATTAATTATTGAAGTTGGTTAAATCTATCATCAGCTAAATTGATCTATTGAGGAGGTGGGTATAATAGTTGGTTGTTATATGATGGCTGAGTAAACTGACTAGGCTGACCATTATTATTGGCATAGTTTTGGTATTAGGATCTATTTTGATAATTTTGCATAGATGAAATGAGTCTGAGTCTTAGTCTGTTGGAATGTCTAAGAAAAATTATGGTGGTTGCTCCAATCTAGATTATATAAATTTGAAAATAGGTCATTAATCAATTTGGAGTAACCTTGAGTAGCTTGAACTTGTTCTTGGATAAAATGTGAAAACTATGCAGCAATAGGATATTTATTCACATGATGGGTTAGGCTAGCACAAGTTGAACAAATCATCTGATAATTAAAAAATGATATGAATTATGCAGAAAATTATTGACTTAAGATTAGGAGTTGATCTAATTTCTGGGCAAGAAGATCAACTTTATCTATTTTTTGGACTATTAGGTTCAGGTCAGCCATTTGATTATCAGATTTAATATGAATCAACCATTCAATTAAGTTCAACTAAATCAAAAAAAGTGATTTTCTATCGTGCATGTATTAGTGTAACCCTAATATATGGTTCAATTTTTTTTAGATTTTTTTAGAATATATATATATATATATTATTTTATTATATTATTTATTTTTTTTAATTATTTTAATTATTATTTTTAATTTAATTTAATTATTATTTTTAATATTTTTTTAGTTAGTTTAATTTAATTTTTATTTTATTTTTAGAGGAAAAAGAATAAAAAAGAAAGAAAAGTTCTAAAGAAGAGGTCCTAAGGAGTCCTAAAACTAAGAAGAGAGAGAAGAATTAGGTTTAATTAGGTTTGATGTTGGTTAGTAATCAAGTTGATCACTCAATTCTGACATGGTTATCCTAGATCTAGATAGCTCTTAGCTGCTAAGGTCAACTTCAAGCCCTCCAAGTGTAGGATTAGCAAATCAACTAGTCAAGTATGTGTAAGATCGGTGGGAGTCCCCCAGTTGCTTGCCTTAGACATCAATTATACTTATCAGATAAGTGAACGAAACCAATTAGAAACTACCTTCCTTCGGACCCAGTCGTTTCTGAACCATTTTTCTAGACACCAGTCAAATTGACTAACCCTAACCTGGTTTAACTCCTAGGGTTTCTTATCCTAGTGAGCTCAAGTTCCTAGGGTTGATGTCTAATTAATTTTTAAAATTAAAGGCTTAGGTCAATGTAGGATGCTAGTTGATTGTTTGTGGGCCAAGAAAGGATGATCAAATTCTCATCTTATCTTATTTAATTGGGTGTTGCCCTTAATTTGATTTAATATGATATGTAAAAAAAAATTTCAATCAAAGGGTTCTATGCAATTTAAACTAGATGCATGCAACTAATTGAATTCTGAAAGACTTACTTTATCTCCAACAATCATCAAAAAAATAAAAATAAAAATAAAACTAATATGATGCATACTCTAAGTAATTAGAATTTTTAATCTTATCATGAAACTTTTAATTAGGTTTAAATGAATATTTTTTAAATTAATTTAAAAATAAATAAATAAATAAATAAATAAAAAGAAAAGAGGACTAGAGTTAGGATTGATCTCACCAAGATTAGATGCTTTCTTCCTTTTCCTTTTTTTTCTTTTCTCTTTTTTTATAAAATAAATAAATAAAAAGTTAGTAAGCATTATTTAAAAAAAAATATTTATAATTAATTTATAAAAAAATTAAAGAAAAAATAGCAACTATTCCTTCTTCAACAATGGCGCCAAAAATTTGGTGCATTTGCCAAAATTATTTTTAATTTATTTAAAATAAATCAAAAAAAATAAAATTAAAAATCAAAAATAATCTCCGACAATGATGCCAAAAACTTGATAAGATCGCAATGTTGTCGTTTAGATACCGTATTTATCAGTTTAATCCGACTTCTTAAAATAATTAAAAATACGTAGTAGTGAGTCGGATTGAATCCACAGAAAAGGTAGTATTTTTAGATTTAAAATTTTTAATTTTTTTTTTTAAAAAAAAAAAGAGTTTTGAAATTAAAAGTGAAGTCAAAAATCAAAAATTAAAGGGTGCAGAAATTTAAACTTGGTACTAAAATCTATTAGTTAGATCTTAGCATCTACTTACAATAAAATAAAGAATAATAATTAAAGTATAAAAATTAAATTATAATAAAAATAAAGAGCATGAATTTAAAGAATATAAAATAAAATTTATATTAATTAAAATTTTAAAATTTAAATATATAAAATAAAATAAAATAATCTAAACTCTGATCTTAGATTAGCATGGGTGGAAAGATGGTATAGAAGTCCAGCCTTTTCTCTCGACATCAGTTGCCTCAAAGTAGCCATTAACCCAAAGTCTGGCTTCACCCTATACTAAAGCTTCATCTTGATCGAAGATAATGAACTCTGGAGGCATGGGGTCTTGTTTATAGAGCTAGGAGGGTTGGAGAGTTTTCTTCTGGGCCATGTGGGACTAAGAAGCTCTTTGATCGTCAAAATATAAAGAAATATGAATAAAAATTAGATTAAAAGGAGTTCTGAATGAATTTTATTGCTCTGGATGAAATCTAGCCATTGATAGAAATCCAATGGATCAAAAATCATTAAAATCGGATGCGTATCGGCTCAAATTAGGTCGGATTAAATTTTGGCCGTTCGATTGAGTTAATCAGGAGAAAATCTGACCATCAAATTGAGTTTTGGATGTTTTAATTAAGTCAAGAGCTTCCTAGACCATTGAATCTTCACCGATTGATTTTCTGGCCATCGGATCATGCTAGATCACTGATGGAATTCGAATCAAACCTGGAAATAACCACCGCCGTCCGATCTTGACTGCAATCAACCAGATCCATCCGATCGCACCTTTACTATTCTCATGGACCGTATGGACCGATTGCATCGTACACCACAATGCCTCCTGTCATTGAGTGAAAAGTCAAAAATGCCCGGTGAGCCATGATAGATTTTCAGTGAACCCTTTAAGGATCTTGGTCCACCACGTGTCGCTCAGTGATTCATCGATTTCTGCTGAGCTGATGGTCCACGCTTAGATTGTGGACTGGCTAGCAGCTTCTATGGTTGAGTCGGCTTTGACAGCTTGGCTTGGCTTGGTAGCTTGGCTTGCAGAGCCGGTTGAGCCATTTTTTTTAATTTAATTTTTATTTATTTTATTTTTTTAGAAATTCATATCTTCTCTGTTTTAGCTCCGTTTTGCTCAAAACTTATTTTATTATGATAAAAAAATGAGCTCTTTCCACTAATAATAAAATTTTATTTTTTAATTTTTATTATTTTTTAATTAATAAAAATATTAATTTTTTAAAAAATATATAAATTGATCATTAATTAATTAATAAATTAATATTTTTATTGATAAATTTATGATACTTATCAGCCAACAATATTAAGAGCACAATGCCACAAATAGAAAGTACAAAAAAATATTTGAAGTTAGTGGAAGAATATTTTTGTTTTGCAGATAAGTCACTCGCTGGTACTCTAATGACAAAACTCACGATCATGAAGTTTGATGGATCACGAAGGATGCAAAACCACATTATAGAGATGACTAACATTATAGGAAGATTAAAGACCTTATGAATGATCATTAATGACTTCTTTTTAGTGCAATTTATTCTGAATTCACTACCTTCTGAGTATGGACCTTTTCACATCAATTATAACACCATCAAGGATAAATGGAATGTCAGTGAATTATTCAGTATGCTTATTCAAGAGAAAACGAGACTGAAAAATAAGGTAGTCATTCTATTAATTTTATGAATCAAAAAGCTAATAAAGGATACAAAAAGAAAGCCAACAAGTTCAAGAAGAAAAAAAAATGTCTGCTAAAAGTCTTCAAGCTAAAAAGAAGGAACAAAAGCTGGATATGTATCATTTTTGTAAAAAAAATGGACACTATCAGAAAGATTGCTTGAAATATAAAGTTTAGTTCGAAAGAAAAGATAAATTTAATATCTTTATATGTTTTGAATCAAACTTAATAGAAGTTCTAAATAATATTTGGTGGCTTGATTCTGATGCTACTATTCATGTTTTCAATTTGATGCAGGAATTTCGTTCGATCCAAATCATAAATCCAACTGAAGACTTTATGTTCATGGAGAATCGTATGAAGGTTTCAATTGAAGGCATAGACACTTATCGTGGATCTTGGATACTAGTTATCATTTGAATCTATTACAAACAGTTTATGTACCTTCAATTTCTAGGAACTTAGTTTTTCTTTCAAAACTTGATATTTCTAGGGTTAATTTTAAGTTTGGATATGGTTGTTTTAGTTTATATAAGGTACTTTTTTATTAATTCTAGAGTATTTATTAATAATTTATATAAATTAAAACTTGATAATCTTTTTGCTGAATCTCTTCTTACTGTGCATCAAAATTTTGGTATTAAATGTAATTTATTAAATAAAAATTCTACTTACTTGTGGCATAAATATTTGGGTTATATATCCAAAGAAAGATTAGAAAGATTAGTAAAGAATGAGATTCTTTCGAATCTAGATTTTACTAATCTTAGTATATGTATAGATTACATTAAAGGAAAGCAAACTAAACATAATAAGAAAGGCCCCACAAGAAGCAACCAGCTTCTTGAAATTATACACACTGATATATATGGATCTTTGATATTCCATCCTTTAGTGAAGATAAATATTTTATCATCTTTATCGATGATTTTTTATATTATGATTTATCTATTTGCTTCATGAAAAGTCTCAAGCAGTGGACGCTCTTGAGGTATTTGTTAATGAGGTTGAAAGGCAATTAGATAAAAAAGGTGAAAATCATAAAGTCTGATAGAGGTGATGAATATTATGAAAAATATAATAAAATGGGATAATGTTTAGGTCCATTTATAAAGTTCCTCGAAAAATATGGTATATGTTAGATATGTGTGCCTTTGAAGTCAGATTGGCTGACACTTGTAATATACTTCTAAAAGCAAAATTATAATTTTGATTATAAATAATAAAATAAGTTATTTTCTATCATAGTGTGTATTTGAAAGTATCTATGATACATTTCTTGAGTTAATGATAATGATAGTTCATATTTTCAAGAGATGAAAATTTAAGACATGAATTTTTATTATTAACTCATAAAATGCTTTCGACCATAGGATCATCATAAGGATGGTGATTGATCTGAAAGATTGGTGTACGATCACTTTTTTTTGATAGATAAGTCTTGAGTCTACGACATAGAGACACCAGAGTGAGAGTACAGATACTCGTTAAAAAATGAGAGCACTGAGCGTGATCATCTCGAGCAGTCATGAGGAAGTCTACCTTCTCGTCGATGATTGGCTCGAAGCTGCAGTGGTGTGTTTGGTTCTTTGATCTGAGGTGCATCGACAGTTCATCTTAAGGGTATTATAGTTTGACTACACCATAACTCGGTCTCCTAGTCATTTAGAATTCTGAGGTGTATGTTGGCTATAGCATGTTTATTGTCAAAATTGGATTGCACCAATAGGAGATCTATCTATCTTGGTAGAAGAGGAGCAGCCCTATGATGATCATGAGAATCGAATCCATAAGCCCATGGCCATGGCAGAGTAAAATAATAGAAAGAGTTTCTATTAGGATTTTCACATTGAACTTGAATCAAATGATTAATTCATATGATAGAAATTAGGGTTTGACGAGATCGCCTTAACCCTAATCTGATCGAGGCTCAAGATAGAGAAACTTAATCACATAGGTAACTGTACTGAGAGATTTGCTTTCAGTTCTAATGGATTGCCACCATATGCTGTTAGGTATCACTGATGGATTTTGAGAGTAATTAGAATGATTTGGATGATCGATCATACTAGTTGTCTGAATCAAAAAAATTCTAATCCATCAGAAGGTGTTTCGATGATATAGATGATAGAGATCATGACATATTCCATTATCATATGAAACTGAACCTAACTAGATCATACAAACAAGGATTTGGATCTGGATATCATCAATTAAATTAATCCAGTTCAATTGATTTGAATAAGATTCAATTAGGTTCAAAAAAATCGTGCTAGCACATGATTGAGCCTAATGTTCTCCTTTAATAATCATTAAAACTTATCTCGACCGAGCCAAATATATTTGAGATCACTCAAGAACCTTTATTTGGTCTGACTGAAGCTTGTCCAAGTTAGAAAAGGGTTGTCTTAATTTATGAAATAAATTTGAGACGGCATCTATCATTTTTCATCACCTGCTAAATCTTATCTTTGGACTTTGGTCAAATGTTGACCTTTAATACTTAGACATCTGCCCATGTGTCATGCATCCATAGGAGAGAACTTTGGCCTTTGTCCTCCTACTAAAAAGTAGATAGACAAAGGGCACATGCCTAGGGAGGCATGCGCCCCATATGGATAAGATTTGAAGTCCCATACAGATGGAACTCTAGTTGCTTCAGGGAATCAACCTAGATGGCGCCAAAAAGACTTATTTGACCCAGTCTTGGCACCATATAAGGAGAGTTTTGAGGGACTCTAATCTGATTAGATCAGATGATGTCATTTCATCAATCAGATTTAGATCTGATTGCATAAAGGGTCGTAATTGATCGAGATAATGTGGCACTGCATGGTGTAGTAGGATCTATATAAACCCTGTCTGCACCTAGAATTATGAATTTTTTGCTCTAGCCCATGCCATCTAACTGCTCTCCCTCCCTCTCCATGCCATCCTCAGGTCCTCTTTCTCTTCTCCATGCCCAAGGGACTTTGGGCATGAGTTAGGTGTGATCCAAGCAAGTGAAAGATGACAGGAAAGGAAGAAGGCAGCACTACTGCAAGAGACAACAATTGATCTTCAAAAGAGTTTTTAAAGACCTTCAAGATCAGATCTAAATCTAATTTTTGGAGAATAGATTGAGAAGAAGAAGATCTTCAGATCCTGTCCGAGTGGATATCGGTAGAGGCCAGGCGCTTGCGTGGCTACATCCAAAACCTCAGACAAACATCGGGATCATCATAGGATAAATGGATTATCTAAAATAAAGGTATAATTAAATTAAATTAAATTAATTTTTTATTTTATTTTATTTTATTAGATTAATAAGATCAGGTCTGAAGAATCTCATATCTAATTAAGATCTTAGAAAAAAATTTTTAAAATATTCCTCTTGATCCAATTAGATCTGAACGAACCTGCATCGAAAGCAAGATTTTTTTCTTCAATTGATATCAGAGCTAGGTTCCATAATTTATTAGATCTAATTTTAATTTATTTTTAATCTGATAAGTAGATGATTTCAGATGTCACATGAGATATGATTAGATCTAAAATTAAAAAATTAAAAATTAAATAATCTAGATATAAGATGTATGATATGCATGTCTAGACTAGGAATAAAATTATTCTATGTATAGTCTGGCATGATCATAATTTTAATTTAATTAATTATAATTTTAAAATCTATTTATTTACTATTTTTTAATATTATAAATATTATAATTAGATCTAAAAAATAAAAAATAAATTTATTTAAATTTTCATATGAGATATGATAGATGCATGTTTAGACTAGTTATAGAATAGTTCTACAAAATTATCTAGAATAAATTTAATTTGATATGATCAAATTTAAATATTTTTTTAGATATTTATGAGATAATTTAGATCTGAAAATATGCATGATATGATACATGAGATATATATAAAATATATTTTTAGCTAGATCAATTTTTATATGTGTGATATATGATGTAGATCTAACTAGTTTTATAGATTTATCATATTTTTGGTTAAGGCGTCCTCCTTAATCGTCCGATCATAAGAATGAAGTAAAATTTAAAGGTCCTCTTCTTTCATTCGATGGGATGTTCTTATGATGTGTAGGAGTGCTGCACGTTCGTCCTTAATCAAAAATCAAAAACTTATTTTTTATAAAATCTTAGATCCCGAAATCCTAGAATTTTATATACATGTTTTGTTTATGAATCCTAAACTTAATTAAGAATTAAGATTATGAAATATATTAGATCTAAAATTAAGAATTTTTAGATCTAAGACATATTCATAAAATTGGGTTCGGACTTAGATAGCTCAATTAGATCTAGTGGTTGATCAAATCGAATCAAGAATTGGTTAGATGGGATCAAGAGTGCTTAAATTGACCAGCCTAATAGGATTAAGTCTAGGTCAAGGTCGAGTCACATGAGTGATCGATCAAGTTAAGATCTAATTAGGCTCAGTGATTAGAGTTTAGATTGTAGGCTAATCCGATTAGTTCTAGCTCAATAATTTGGTACCTAAGATAATTTTGGCAGATATGATCGACTAATTTTTAATTAAGAGCTACTCGACTCGAATGTATTCTTATCGAGTTAATGACATATTCCTTCCACCGATCTTACTTATCTGACCATATTTGTCGGCTCAATCCTAATTTAAGGTGGCTAACAATTCGAGCTAATCCATACCACTAGATTAGTCATAATCGTTATACCTATGTCAAGTCAAGTTTAAAGAGATCTAAATCAAATCTTCCTAAGAGAAGATTAAGTTTAAGATCTTCTACCATTGTAGATGTGCGGGCCCTTTCCGAGGTTGATTGTTCTCGACTGATCATAGTAGTTCAGTTGCATCAAAAAGATGCAATAATGTCTATTAGGCATTGGATGTCATGGGCTGGAGGATTGATTAGGCTCAATATTTTGAATATGATGAGAGATCCAATTAGGATTCCAATTTATGCAAATGGTGGATTTGACTTAACTAAGGAGTGGATCATATTTCAGATACAGTAAGATTCATGAATTAGAGACCAAGCTTGGATGCACCATGATTAAAGAATCATTAGATAAGAGTTGTTCACTCATTGGCTAACCCATCATCAATAACTGTTAGGTGAGGTGATGAGTCAGTTTATGGGATTGCACCATCCACTAAAAATCAGTAATCATGAAGATTTTCGCATCTCTACAAAAGAAGTATAGAAATCCAAAAAAATAGTGGAAGCTAATTTATTTAAAAATTAAATTTTTAAATAAATTGATCAAGTCTTAATTATAAAATCTAACTAAAAATTTTGACTCTCTACAGAAAAAAAAAAGTCTACATCCAACCCACTACCCCGTATCCTGAACATCTATAGACTGACCAAACCCAATTATAAGGATTGGCTCCAAAACTTTAAAATCATTTTGGGTTTCGAGAAGTTGACTCATGTATTGGACCATGATCTCTCCACCTTACCAGCTCATCCATCCACTGAACAGAAAGTATCTCTTGATAAATGGACGGATGAAGATAACAAGATCAGATACTACATGTTGGGCTCGATGTCTGATGAGCTTCAGTGCCAACATGAAGATATCAAGACTGTCTACCAAATGTTGGTTCACCTGCAAGAGTTGTTTGGTGAACAGAGTCACGCAGCTAAATATCAGATCACTAAATGATTGTTTAAGGCTAAAATGCATGATGGGCAGTTAGTCCAAGATCATTGTCTGATGATGATTAAGAACTTGGAAGAGCTTGAGAAGTTCGAAGTGAAATTAGACTAGGATCTATAGAATAATATAATTCTGCAATCCTTGACTAATGCATACAGGCAATTCATCATGAACTACCATATGCATAAACTTTAAAATACTCTAGTCGAGCTTATGAATATGCTGGTTATTGCTGAGCTTTCTA
Organism: Cocos nucifera; assembly: GCA_006176705.1. NCBI lineage: Eukaryota > Viridiplantae > Streptophyta > Magnoliopsida > Arecales > Arecaceae > Cocos > Cocos nucifera. The sequence goes on along the minus strand of QRFJ01000118.1, from coordinate 2,091,517 downwards.
TAAAAGGTTCTAAAGGCTCGGTACTTGCTATGGAATGGACTTCTTCTAAGAAAAAATTTTTTGAAAAGAAGAAGAAGTCTGTGAAAAGACAGAAGGTGAAAGATGAAAAGAAAAGGACGGCAGAGCTGAAGAAGAAAGCTGCTGATAAAGAAAAATATTTTCATTGTAATACTAACGCCACTGAAAGCAAAACTATCATACATACCTGACCACCCTGAAGAATAAGAATGAGATAGATCCTTCTAGAGGTATGCTCATTATTGAATCTAACCTTATAGTTTCTTCTACATCCAGTTGGATGCTTGACTCTGGTTCTAGTGCTCATTTATGCATATCTATGTAGGATCTTAAGGATAGCAGGAGGCCGAGGGATGGTGAGATGATTCTACGCATTGAAAATAGAGCAAAGATTGCTATTATGGCCATAGGAACCTACCCTCTTCGACTACCTTCTGGCTTAGATTTAGTACTTAGGAATTATTATTATGTGTCTGTTGTAAGTAGAAATTTGATTTTTATTTTATGCTTAGCACAAGAAGGCTATGTAATTAGTTTTCTTAGAGATCATTATAATATTTTTTATGAAAGAAATAAAATTACAAGTAATTTTCTCATTAACGATCTTTACCAATTACATATTGATATATCTATCTTTAATATCAAGCAAAATATGAATACCATAAGATCAAAATGATCCAGGGATAATCCAAACGATAGGTAGCTATAGCACCTAAGGCTAGGTCATATAGCAGAAGATAGGATTAACAAATTGGAGAAAATTAGACTATTGAGTCCGTTGACTTTTGAGTCATATCTAATTTGTAAATCATGTCTTCACGATAAAATGACTAAGCTCTCTTTTGTAGGACATGAAAAAAGGACCATGAAACTATTTACCTTAGTACATACTGATGTGTGCGGCCCATTTGATGTGCTGACTAGAGGCAACTTTGACCACTTCATAACCTTTATCAATGATTTATCTTGGTAATATGTGTATCTTATGAGACACAAGTCTGAAGCCTTTGAAAAGTTCATGAAATTCAGACATGAAGTTGGAAAGCAAACTAAAAAATCTATTAAGATTCTTCGATCAGATCGAGAAGATGAATACCTTAGTCAAAAATTTCTGGGCTATCTCAAGCAAAATGGTATAGTCTCTCAATGGACTCCATCTGAAATATCTCAACTCAATGAAATTTCAGAATAGAGGAATCGAACTCTATTAGATGTGGTCCGATCCATGATGAGCTTCACAGACCTTCCTGATTTTCTTTGAGAACATAGTCTATTAACTGCTATATATTTACTGAATAGAATTCTCTCTAAAATCATTCCTACCACACCATATGAGATATGGCATGGTAAGAAATCAAGTCTGAGTCATCTCAAAATTTGGGGTTGTCCAACTCATGTCAAAAGACAACAAGCAGACAAGTTAGACTATAGATCCTTTAGAGCTCGATTCATAAGATATCCTAAAGAATCATTAGAATATTATTTTTATATTTTAGAAGACCATAATGTGATTGTAAGTCAGCATACCATCTTTCTTAAAAAATAGTTTATTCAAGATAGCGATATTGGAAAGTAGATCAAGCTCGAGGAGAAAGTCTCACAAGAGCAACGAGCTAAGGATCCTATGGAACCAAATCAGGTTGAGTCAATATAATCACTACCTCCTCTACCTCGTAGATCGAAAAAAATTTTTCATCCCCTTAAGAGGTACTTAAATACTATTTTAGAGAAAGTAGAGAAAATAGTCTTCGTAGGTAATAGGATTCATGATGATGATCCCAAAACCTATGACGAGGCGATATCGGATATCGACTCCAAAAAATGGTTAGAGATAATGAAGTCAGAAATTAACTCGATGCACTCAAACCAAGTTTGGACCTTGGTAGATCCACCAAAAGATATAGTACCTATTAGGTGTAAATGGATCTATAAGAGAAAGATTGGTGCAGATGGAAATGTGAAGATATTCAAAGTTAGATTAGTGGCAAAAGGATATAGTCAGTGTGAAGGCATTGACTATTAGGATACCTTTTCGTCAGTAGCTATGCTAAAATCCATCTACATATTGCTTGCTGTTGTATCCTATTTCAATTATAAAATATGGTAAATGAACGTACAAACGGCATTCTTAAATGGATACCTTGAGAAAGATATCTATATGGAACAGCCACTAGGTTTCACATCTAGTAATGTTGATCACAAAGTATGTAAGCTGCAAAAGTCAATATATGGACTCAAGCAAGCATCTCGGAGTTGGAATACTCATTTTAATGATGTGATCAAATTATTTAGTTTCATTAATAATGAGGAGAAACCATGTATTTTCAAAAAGGTCAGTGGGAGTGCTATTATCTTTCTCGTATTGTACGTGGAGATATCCTCTTTATTGAAAATAATATTTTTATGTTGACCACAGTTAAAATATGATTATCTAAAGAGTTCTCCATGAAAGACTTAGGAGAAGCATCCTTCATTCTAGGAATTAAGGTCTATAGAGATAGACCGAATAGAATGCTAGGTCTTTCACAAAAGATGTACATAGAGGAAGTGTTAAAGAGGTTTAGCATGAAAAACTCTAAGAGGGGATTGGTATCCTTCAGACATGGCATTCATCTCTCTAAGAAAAATGTATCCCAACACACCTGAGGAGATTGAACGCATGAGCAAGATCCCTTATGCTTCAGTAATATGGAGCCTCATGTATACCATATTATGTACACAATCTGATATAGCCTATGTTGTGAGTGTCACGAGCAGATATCAGTCAAATCTGGATGAAGAACACTAGACTTCTATGAAATATATCCTTAAGTACTTAAGAAGAACTAAGGATATATTGTTGATTTCTGATAATGGAGAACTCTAAGTTCAGGGATATACAGACTCAAATTTTATGTCCGATATAGATGATCGAAAGTCAACATCTGAAAATTTATTTATATGTAATAATGGTTGTTGGTGCAAAATCTGGTTGACGCCGGATCAAGTTGGAGCCGAGGAAGATGAGATCGCCATCGATGATCTGTAAAATAAAGTTCCATCTGGAGTCGGTGGTGGTGGCTCCGGTAGGACCCTCTGACGATTAAGTCAGCTCTTCTGGCCAATAGAAATGGAATGCTCAGGTATGAATTCAGAAAAATTTCAGGAAGAAGAAAAGAGCTTAGAGAAAATGTATCTGGAGGATTCTTTTTTATAGATGGAGCTTGATTGATAGTGATGGCCATACCATTCGGTAGTGGGCCACTTGAAGCCGTGTAGGATTCGATACAGAAAGAAAGGTATCATCAAATTGATAGTGATAGCCATACCGTCCGATAATGGACCGCTTGGGGCCGCATGGGATTTGCTACGGAAAGAGGGGCATCGTCAGACTGATAGCGATCTTTTGTTAAGATTTAATAGCCGTAGTTCGGAGGAAGCAAGCATTGGTTGGTGAAGAATTTCGACATATATCAATTTTAGAGGAGTTCGGACTCCTAAAGGAAAGATGTCTGGAGGGGATCATCCGGGAGCAATCTGCTGGAGGAATCTGACTGAAGAAGTTTCAAAGAAGTTTGGCTCCTGGAGGAGTTCAGTCGAAGAAGAAGTTCAGAAGGATCAGAAGGAGTTCGGCTCCTGGAGAAATCTGACTGAAGAGAAAGTTCGAAAGATGTTTGGCTCCAATAGAAATCCAACTAAAGGAGTAGTTCGAAAGGAGTTTGGCTCCTGAAGAAATTCGACTGAAGGAGGAGTTCGGCTCTTATAGAAATCCGATCGAAGAAGAGATACGAAAGAAGTTCGGCTCCTGTAGAAATTTGATTGAAGGAGGAGTTCGGCTCCTATAGAAATCTGACCGAAGGAGAGATACGGAAGGAGTTTGGCTCCTATAGAAACTTACTGAAGGAGGAGTTCGAAAGGAGTTTGGCTTCTGTAGAAACGACTGAAGGAGGAGTTCGAAAGGAGTTCGACTTCTGTAAAAATCTGACTGAAGGAGGGATCTGAAAGGAGTTTGACTCTTGAAGAAATCTGACTAAAGGAAGAGTTCCGAAGGAGTTCGGCTTCTGTAGAAATCCGACTGAAGGAGGGATACGGAAGGAGTTCAGCTCCTATAGAAATTTGACTGAAGGAGGAGTTTGGAAGAAGTTCGGTTCTTGTAGAAATCCAACTAAAGAAGGAGTCCGAAGGAAGTTTGGCTCCTATAGAAATCTGACTGAAGAAAGAGTCTGAGAGAAGCTCGGCCGGAGCTCGATCGCTGAGGAGTTCAATCGGCTGAAGGAGTTTGGCTAAGATTTGGTCGATGGAGGAGCTCGGCTGGGGTCCGATTGTTGGAGAAGAATTTTCGATTGAAACTCTTCCGTGATTGTCAGTTGCGTTAGGCCAAGCATTAGACTAGACTTTGGTGGGAGCAGGATTTATCCCCAATAATAGTCCCCCACTCTCGAGTTCAAAACTCGAAGAAAGGGAGTATAAAAAAGATGACTGTCGAAATTTTTTTTCGGGCTCTACATCCATTGGGGTTGAAGCTCGAGTGAGATCTTATCTTCAGTCGAGGTTGATGTTGAAGTTGAGGCTTGGAGGAGATCTTGTCTCCAGCCGAGGTCTAGGGAGATCTTGTCTCTTGTTGACATTGCGATTGAAGCTCGTGAAAGATCTTGTCTCCAGTCGAGATTGATGTTGAAGTTAAAGCTCGGAAGAGATATTGTCTTCAGTCAAGGTTGATGTTGAAGTTGAAGCTTGGGGGAGATCTTATCTCCAACCGAGATTGAAGAAAATCTTATCTCTTATTGGCGTAAATGTTGAAGCTCAGGGGAGATCTTATCTCCAACCGAGGTTGAAAGAAATCTTATCTCCTATTGATGTAGACATTGAAGTTGAGGCTCGGAGGAGATCTTGTCTCTAGCCAAGATTCAGGGAGATCTTGTCTTCTATTGATGTTGCGGTTGAAGCTCGAGGGAGATCTTATCTTCAACTGAGGTTGACGTTGAAGTTGAGGCTCGGAGAAGATCTTGTCTCTAGTCGAGATCCAAGAAGATCTTATCTCCCATTGACGTTTGCGATTGAAGCTCGTGGGAGATCTTATCTCCAGTCGAGATTGATGTTGAAGTTGAAGCTCGGAGGAGATCTTGTCTCCAGCTGAGGTTGACGTAGATGTTGAAGCTCGGGAGAGATCTTATCTCCAATCGAGATTGAAGGAGATCTTATCTCCTGTTGATGTAGACATTGAAGTTGAGGCTTGGGGGAGATCTTGTCTCCCAACCGAGGTCCAGAAAGATCTTGTCTCTTGTTGATGTTGCGATTGAAGCTCAGGAGAGATCTTGTCTCTAGCCATGGTTGAAGGAGATCTTATCTCTTATTGATGTAGATGTTGAAGCTCGGAGGAGATCTTATCTCCAGTCGAGATTGAAGGAGATCTTATCTCCTATTGATGTAAACGTTGAAGTTGAGGCTCGGAGGAGATCTTGTCTCCAGTCGAGGTCCAGGAAGATCTTGTCTCCTATTGATGTTGTGGTTGAAGCTCGGAAGAGATCTTGTCTCCAAGAGGTTGAAGTTAAAGTTAAGAGTCGGAGAAGATCGAAGTTGACGTTGAAGTTGAGGCTCGGAGGGGATCTTCTTCAGTCTTGAAGAAGATCCAATCGAGGTATAGAGCTCAGAGATCTTATCTCCTAATTGACGTTGCGGTTAAAGCTCTTAGAAGATTTTGTCTCTAACCGAGATTGACACTGAAGTTGAAGCTTAGGAGAGATTTTGTCTCCAGTCGAGGTTGATGTTAAACTTGAAGCTCAGAAAAGATCTTATCTCCAACCAAGATTGACATTGAAGTCGAAGCTCGAGAGAGATCTTATCTCCAGCCGAGGTTGATGTTGAAGTTGAAGCTTGGAGAAAATCTTATCTCCAGTCGAGATCAACGTTGAAGTTAAAGTTTGGGGGAGATTTTATCTCCAGTCAAGGTTGACATTGAAGTTAAAGCTCGAAGGAGATCTTATCTCCAACCGAGATTGAAGGAGATCTTATCTCTTGTTAACATAGACGTTGAAACTCAGAAGAGATCTTATCTCCAACTGAGGTTGAAGAAGATCTTATCTCCTGTTGATGTAGACATTGAAGCTTAGGGGAGATCTTATCTTCAGCCGAAGTTGAAGGAGATTTTATCTCCTATTATTGTCGGGCACAATGGGATCGTTGTCGGAGCCTTTTCTCTCATCCCATCTAAAATGAATGAGGCCTTCGACTTTGCTCACGTTAGGACGAGGTTCTCCTCCTATTTCTAACAGGCTGTGGGGGCACATAAGGGCCGTTGTCAGGATCTCTCCCCCATCTCATCTAAAATGAATGAGGCCTTCAGCTTTGCTCGCATTAGGATGAGGTTCTTCTCCTATTCCTAACAGACTATGGGGGCACATAAGGGCCATTGTTAGGGCCTCTCCTTCCATCTCATCTAAAATGAACGAGGCCTTCGACTTTGCTCACATTAGGATAAGGTTCTCCTCCTGTTTCTAATGGACTATGGGGGCACATAAGAACCATTGCTAGGGCCTCTCCCCCATCTCGTGTAAAATGAACGAGGCCTTCGACTTGCTCATGTTAGGATGAGGTTCTCTTCCTATTCCTAACATGTCCACTATTGATTGCTTCTTTCTCATCATCAGATAGTTTTTGCACCGAGAATCAATAATGTTGAAATGGAGAAGTTTTATTGAAGAAAAATTATCCGCAGTATATTCTCAGATTCTCTGAGTTTCAAGATCATGGGAGCATTGTTCCTTCGAGCTTCTTCAGGCGATAAGTTTTGGACCGGACGACCTTCTTTATTTCATATGGGCCTTTCCAATTTGGGGCAAGCTTCCCCTGGCTCTAAGGTTGAGAGATGGTGGCTCACCAAAGTACTAAGCCCCCTAGAGATAGCATTGATGATGTCGGGAGGTGATCGATCTCCTTGTTATTCCTTTCTCATTGGTGGTTCTAACTGCGGTAGCACCATTGGCTTGCTTCAGACAGACGTCTGTGGAGCATTGAGGGGGGCGTAGTTGTAAAATCTTCAAGGAGGAGAACTTCTTCGTGCCCTTCTATTGGAGCTTCTTTGATGATGAGCTCGAGAGAGAGTTCAACCTCGCTTGTGTTGTAGTCCATAATGTTTCAGGCATCACCTAGCTCTGATACCATATTGTAGACCCATGATATCGCTCGAACATCAATCATCCTTGACATCATAAGCATCGATATCATATTGCGGAAGCTCTTGATCTCCAGCACGGACTTGAAGGAATCAGTGATATTCTCTATGGGCAGCAAACCATCGATCCTCCACTTGGATCTGTGATGGGACGCCTCCCTCCTTAGGCTTGAGGGAGATGCTTCCTTTTCCAGGGCTTCTTCAAGAACCTAAGGTGGCAACTCTAAAGAGAAGAGAAGAAGAAAGTTGAGGGAGAAAAGATCTGTGTTCCATACTCTTCAAACCCCAATATAACCTATGTATTTATACATAGCCATTACGCCCGACCAAAAAACTTTCCAACTAACCCAATACATGAAAGCACTCACCGAGCCCATGTACACCTATGTCTCCCATGCTCTCATCCTCTAGATCTAGATCCGACCCATACATGAATTAGCCATCTTAAGACCTCTCAAACCAGGCCTTAAGACCCCTAAGATCAATGCGGATCCTAGCCCAAAATAGACCCCCGCGTAACTCTACCCGTGCACTGAGCCGACTAAGTTTTACTAGATCGGCTCAATCTGAAACTGAGCCAGTCCAGTCCTGTGCCGTGCCAGCAATTCTGAATGCACAGCTCTCTATTTTTTCTATATGACTTAGTCGACCCAATTTTGAACTGAGCTGGCTAACCTGTAGAAAATTCTTTTTCTGCAGTCTTGATTCTCCAGCTTTGGTTCCTTGCTTCACCTTGTGTCCCAAGTCTATGAAGCACCAACCAAGCCTCTGAAATCTTTGGAGCCAACATCCTGACTCCTCCCATGGCCTCCCAAGGCTTGGGAGCACCATAAATCTTCACAATCTCCATCTTAGTGCCCTAAGCCTTGGCAAATCCCTCGACAATGACCTCCTACATTATCCCGCTGTCCCTGCGCACTCCACAACTCCTATGCAAACATCGCTTCTGCCAATTCTCTTCAGCTGTTGTGCACCCTTGAGGCCTTTGGGATGACCACCTCCACCGCTGAAGATCTGTGCTTGCTTCTTGGCACCACTCTAAAATTGTAGGATCCCTTATGCTTAGCAGCTGCATTACTTCTTTTGAACTTTTCTAAAGAACCTATAGTATTTCTGCACCAGCACATGCTGTACCATCTGACATGATCTCCTCAGAACTACGTCTGTCCACCTGCACACGCCGCTCTACCTGGAACTGTGCATCACCGACACTTTGAACTCATATCAAATTTTTTCTCCAATTGTGAAGCCACCACTGCGGAGCTCCACCTATATTCAAAGTCCACCTGATGTCGTAGAAGCCGACTCTATCACCGAGTCCCTCGAGGCCAACCATCCAACACTGCATTGTTGGGCCTGCTGCTGTACCTCGAACACCATTGCTGTCCCTTCGAACCCTCCGTACTCTGTGGTCCTCTTCGAAGCCATCTCAGATACCTTTGCAATCTATGGGCACCTTCGAAACCCAAGAGCTCATCCAACTCTTCTAAATCCAGCGATTGAATCCTAGAAAATTTCACCCTAGTCCTTCTCTTCTGCCCCTACACTAGCCATCGCTTCAATTACGCCCAGAAAACCATCCTCCATCTGAACCGTGACTCTCCTTAGTGCTCCTATAGAAGAAATCTGATCCATGATACTCCCGATCGCCTGAGACCTTCTAGCGCTCTCTGGGACCTCCTGACTCTCCCTGAGACCTTCACCCAATTTCTCTGAGATACCACTGACACTCTCTGCTGAGATACACTCCTCGACTGCTGCACCATCGAGCCTCTTTCAGCCCCGTGCCTTCAAGGTAGCGCTCCCTGACTCGTCTCTACGTCGCTCTACAGCCGTCCAGCGCTAACCTACTAGACCTCCATGGATCATCCATCTCCATCACTCCTAAGGCTTCGCAAATCCATGCTCTAATCAAATCACTGAATACATCTCCGACTACTTTCCCACCTTTCAGATATCGAAGGATGTATAGTCACTTCTTCAGCCTTCCTTCGACCATTACCTCTTGAAAAACCTCTCTTCAATAGTCCTACACTGCCCATCTTTCTAAAAAACTCTGATGCTCTCCACTAAGATACCTTCCTCGACTGCTGCATCGTCGAGCCTTGCTCAGCCCTGCATCTCTAGGGAAGTGCTACTGCAGCACTCCAGCGCTCCCTATCTATCATATAACCATCATACACCCTGGCCTTTCCACCAAGATCGATCAGCAAATCATGCACCAAGTCCTTCCATCCTGAGAAAATCTCTTTCCATTAATCCTCTCAACCTCCACCTTCAACTCGCTACTCCCGGTTGGCCAAACCACAACAACAATAAGGTAGATTTGAGATATACCATGAAATTCTTATGCAAATTTTTGATTTCACCTTGTATGACTTCTCCTTCTCTTTCATGCACCATCAGACTCTAAAATCTGGCTCTTTCCATGCACCATTAGGCTCTGAAACTTGGCTCTGATGTAGTCCATAATGTTTCAGGCATCACCTAGCTTTGATACCATATTGTAGACCCAAGATATCGTTCAAACGTCAATCATCCTTGACATCACAAGCACCGATATCATATTACGGAAGCTCTTGATCTCTAGCACAGACCTAAAGGAACCAGTGACATTCTCTATAGGCAGCAAACCATCGATCCTCCATCTGGATTTGTGATGGGGCACCTTCCCCCTTAGGCTTGAGGGAGACGCCTCCTTTTCTAGGGCTTCTTCAAGAACCTAGGATGGCAACTCTAGAGAAAAAAGAAGAAGAGAGTTGAGGGAGAAAAGGTCTGTGTTCCACACTCTTCAAACCCTAATATAACTTATGTATTTATACATAGCCATTAGACCCAACCAAAAAACTCTCCAACTAACCCAATATATGAAAGCACTCACCGAGCCCATGTACACTCATGTCTTCCATGCTCTCATCCTCTGGATCTAGATCCAATTCATACATGAATTAGCCACCTTAAGACTTCTCAAATCAGGCCTTAAGATTTCTAGGATCAACCCGAATCCTAGCCCAAAATAGACCCTCGCATAACTCTATCCGCGCACTGAGCCGACTAAGTTTCACTGGGTCAGCTCAGTCTGAAACTAAGTCGGCCCAATCCTGTGCCATGCCAGCAATTTCGAACGTGCAACTCTCTATTTTTTCTATGCTCTAAGACTTAGCCGACCCAATTTTGGACTGAGCTGGCTAACCTGTAGAAAAAATTTTTTCTACAGTCTTGATTCTTCGACTTTGGTTTCTTATTTCATCTTATATTTCAGATCTACGAAGCACCAATCAAGCCCTTAGAATCTTCGGAGCCAACACCTTGACTCTTTCCATGGCCTCCTAAGGCTTGAGAGCACCATAAATTCTCATAGCTTGCGCTCGGGGGGAGTCCGTGAGCACGATCGAACTTCATTCGACCCTCCATCAGCTATGGGTTTGCTAGACTCATCCATCTACCACTCTCCTATGGCTTCTTCATCCTTCAACTTGAAAGCTTCTTCTGCATGGGAATATCCCTCAGCCCGAGCTAGCAAATCGATAAAGTTTTTAGGGTACTTTTTTTTCAGAAAGAATAGCAAATCATTCTTCTGAAGACTGTCCTTGAGTACGGCCATCGTAACTGACTAGTCCAAATTTTGGATCTCCAATGCAGCAGCATTAAATCGGATGACATAAGTCCGAATTGATTTCTCCTCCTTCTGCTTGATGTTCATCAAGGAATTCAAACCTCGGTGTGAACATTGGCTGCTAATAAAGTGAGCCATAAACTGATGGCTCATCTGATCAAAGAAGAAAATTGTATCCAACTTTAATACCAAGTATCAGTTTCTTGCTATTTTCTTTAAGGTAGATTGGAAAGTTCGGCATAATATAGCATCTGATGCACCATGGAGTAGCATCATGGTCTAGAAGGCTTTCAGATGATCGATCAGATTAGAGGTTCCATCGTAGCTTTCAAATTGGAGAAGCTTGAAGTTCAGTGGAATGGACTCTTGCATAATTCGAGAAGAGAAAGGAGGATCGATACGGACGTCATCATGGTAAGCTGGGATGATGTGGCCGAGCTCCTCAATCCGTCGATCAATCTCTCTCAGTTTCTGATCGAGGACGTCAACTCGATCGTAGGTCTTGGAAGGCTTCCGATCGTGGATGGGGAAGATCCTTTTCGAAGAAGAATCATGATCCAAGCAAGGATCCTCTACTCTCTATTTCTCCTTCCCAGGGATGATGAGTATGCTAGCCCAAGTGCTCCTCGGGATCAATTTCTGATATCTCGATGATGGATTTTCTGATAGAATCGCCACCGGGGGCTGTCGCATGGCCTGCACCATTTTGGTGAGATCCTGAATTCGCTGCATCAGCATGTTAAACTACTCTGGATCTATCATGATCGTCGGTGGAGGTGGAGGTTGAAGCACCGATATTGGAGCTAAAACAGATAGATTTGGCTCGGATCTGATGGTAGAAGCGGTAGATCTTCTGATAGTCACCTTCTTTGAAGAGATTTCTTAGGATTGAGGGAGGGGATGGAGATGGACCTTGGAGAAAAAGCTCCACAGGATCGACTAAGCACTCCTTTAAGAATAAGAATACCTCAAAAATAGAGGCCCTCCTTCTAGCACCAATTCTATTATTACAGAATCTGGTTGATGTCGAATCGAGTTGGAGTCGAGGAAGATGAGGTCACCATCGGTGATCTGCAAAATAAAATTCCATTCGAAGTCGGTGGTGGTGGCTTCGATAGGATCTTTCGACGATCAAGTCAACTCTTCTGACCAATAGAAATGGAGTACTCGGGTATGAATTCAGAAAAGTTTTAGAAAAAAGAAGAGAGCTTAGAAAAAATGTATCTGAAGGATCCCTTTTTATAGATGGAGCTTGATTGATAGTGATAGTCATACCGTCCAATAGTGGACCGCTCGAGATCGCATGGGATTCGGTACGGAGAGGAAGATATTGTAAGGCTGATAGTGATAGCCATATCGTCTGGTAGTGGACTGCTTGGGATTGCATGGGATTTATTATGGAGAGAGAGGCATCGTCAGACTGATAGCGACCATTCATCGAGATTTAATAGTCATAATTTGAAGGAAGCAGGCATTGGTTGGTGAAGAACTTTGACATATATCAATTTTAGAGAAGTTCAAACTTCTGAAGGGAATACATCTGGAGGGGATCATCCAGAAGCAATCTACTAGAGAAATTCGACTAAAGAAGAAGTTCGAAAGGTGTTCGGCTCCTGAAGGAGTTTGGCCAAAGAAGAAGTTCGGAAGGAGTTCGGCACCTGAAGGAATCCGATTGAAGAAAAAGTTTGAAAGGAGTTTAGCTCCTTTAGAAATTCGACTGAAGGAGGAGTCCGAAAGGAGTTCATCTCCTGGAGAAATCTGACTGAAGAAGGAGTCCGAAAGAAGTTCGGCTTATGTAGAAATCCGATCGAAGGAGAGATATGAAAGGAGTTCGACTCCTATAGAAACTTGACTAAAGGAGGAGTCCGAAAGATGTTCGGTTCCTGTAGAAATCCAACCGAAGGAGAGATATGGAAGGAATTTGGCTCCTATAGAAACTTGACTGAAGAAGGAGTCTAAAAGAAGTTCGACTCCTGTAGAAATCCAACTGAAAGAGAAGTCCGAAAGAAGTTCGGCTCCTATAGAAATCCGACTGAAGGAGGGATATGGAAGGAGTTTGGCTTCTATAGAAATTTAACTGAAAGAGGAGTCTGGAAGGAGTTCGACTTCTGTAGAAATCTGACTGAAGGAGGAGTCCGGAAGGAGTTCGGCTCTTATAGAAATTTGATTGAAGGAAGAGTTTGGAGGGAGTTTGGCTCCTATAGAAATCTGACTAAAGAAGAAGTCTGGAAGGAGTTCGATCAGGGCTCGGTCGTTGAGAAGTTCGATCGGCTGAAGGAGTTCAGCTAAGGTTGAGCCGCTGGAGGAGCTCGATTGGGGTCCGACTGCTGGAGGAGAATTTTTTATCGAAGTTCTTCCATGATTGCTAGTTGCGTTAGGCCAAATATTAGACTGAACTTCGACGGGAGTGAAGTTTATCCTCAAAAATAGTGCTGTCAATTGAAAGAGTTCTAAGCAGACAGTGATAGCAGATTCCACCATAGAAGCAGAGTACATCGCTGCATCAGAAGCTGCAAAGGAGGCATTCTATTACAAAAAGTTTGCCGTAGAGATCAGAGTGATGCCATCGGATGTCATTCCTCTATAATGTGACAATAATGGTGTCATAGTTCTTGCTAAGGAGTCGAGGTCTCAATAGAAATTCAAGTACATCGAGCGGCGATATCACCTTATCCATGATTACCTTGAAAAAGATTACATCGAGGTCAAGAGAGTCGACTCCACGTACAATGCGGTAGACCCACTCACAAAGTCATTAGGCTAGCAGAAGATCGAAGTCCACCTTAAAAAGATGGGACTTAGATTTGTAGCCAATTAGCTTTAGGTCAAGTGAGAGTTTGTTAGATATGTGTGCCCTTAAAGTCAGATTGGCTGACACTTATAACACACTTTTAAGGACAAAATTATAATTTTGACTATAAATAATAAAATAAATTATTTCTATCGTAGTGTGCATTTGAAAGTATCCATGATACATCCCTTGAGTTAATGGTAATAATATTTCATATTTTCAAGAGTTGAAAATTTAAGACATGAATTTTCATTATTAACTCATAAAATGCTTTCGACCGTAGGATCATCATGAGGATGGTGATTGATCTGGAAGGTTGGTGTACGATCGCTTCTTTTTGATAGATGAGTCTTGAGTCTACAGTGTAGAGATATCGGAGTGAGAGTATAGGTACTCGTTAAAGAATGAGGACACTGAGCGTGACCACCTCGAGCAGTCATGAGAAAGTCTATCTTCTCATCGATGACTGGCTCGAAGCTGCAGTATTGTGTCTGGTTCTTTAACCTGAGGTGCATCGGTAGTTTACCTTGAGGGTGTTAGAGTTTGACTACACCATAACTCGGTCTCCTAGATATTCGAAATTCTAAGGTATATGTTGGCTATAATATGTTCATTGTAGGAATTGGATTGCACCAATAGGAGATCTATCTACCTCAATAAAAGAGGAGCAGCCTTATGATGATCATGAGAATCGAGTTCATAAGCCCATGGCCATGACAGAGTGAAATAATAGAAAGAGTTTCTATTAGGATTTTCACATTGGACTTGAATCGAATGATTAATTCATATGATAGAAATTAGGATTTGACAAGATCACCTTAATCCTAATCCAATCGAGGCTCAAGATAGAGGAACTTAATCACACAGATAACTGCACTGAGAGATTCACTTTCAGTTCTGATGGGTTACCACTATATGCTGCTAGGTGTCACTGATAGATTTTGGGAGCAATTAGAATGATTTGGATGATCGATCGTACTAATTATCTGAATCAAAAAAATTCTGATCCATCGAAAGATGGTTCGATGATATCGATGATAGAGATTACGACATATCCTATTACCATATGGAACTGAACCTAACTGGATTATACAAATAAAAGTTTGGATCTGAATATCATCAATTGGATTAACCCAGTTCAATTGATTTGAATAAGATTCAATTAGGTTCAAGAAAATCGTGCTAGCACACGATTGAGCCTAATGTTCTCCTTTAACGATCATTAAAACTTATCTTGACTGAGCCAAATATGTTTGGAATCACTTAGGAACCTTTATTTGGTCTGACTGAAGCTTATCTAGGTTATAAAAGGGTTGTCTTAATTTATGAGATAAATTTGAGACAACACCTGCCATTTTCCATCACCTATTAAATTTTATCTTTGGACTTTGATCAAATATTGACCATTGATACTTAGACATCTGCCCATGTGTCATGCATCCATAGAAGAGAACTTTGACCCTTGTCTCTCTGCTAAAAAGCAGACAGATAAAGAGCGCATACCTAGGAAGGCGTGCGCCTCATGTGGATAAGATTTGGAGTCCCATACAGATGGGACTCTAGTTGCTTCAGAGAATCAACCTAGATGGTACTAAGAAGACTTGTTTGACCTAATCTTGGCACCATCTAAGAAGAGTTTTGAGAGACTCTAATCTGATTAGATCAGATGATGTCATTCCATCAATCAGATTTAGATCTGATTGCACAAAGGATCGTGTTTAGCCGAGATGATGTGGCACTGCATGGTGCAGTAGGATCTATATAAATCCTATCTGTGCCTAGAATTATGAGTTTTTTTGCTCTAGCCCATGCCATATAGCCCCTCTTCCTTCCTCTTCATGCCATCCTCAAGTCCTCTCTCTCCTCTCCATGCCCAAGGGACTTTGGGCATGAGTTAGGTGCGATCCAAGCAAGTGAAAGACAACAGAAAAGGAAGAAGGCAGCACTACTGCAAGAGACAATAGTTGATCTTCAAAAAAAATTTTGAAGACCTTCAAGATCATATCTAGATTTAATTTTTGAAGAATAGATTGAAAAAGAGAAGATCTCCAGATCCAGTCCGAGTGGATATCGATAGAGGTCAGACGCTTGTGTGGCTACATCCAGAACCTCAGATAAACATCGGAATCATCATAGGATAATTAGATTATCCAAAATAAAGATATAATTAAATTAGATTTAATTTAAATTTTATTTTATTTTATCAGATCAATAAGATCAGATTTGAAGAATCTCAAATCTGATTGGGATCTTAGAGAAAATTTTTTGAAATATCTCTTTTGATCCAATTAGATCTCAATGAACCTACATCGGAAATAAAGTTTTTTCCTTCAGTATATGTGTGCAATACATAATGCCAGGTACATCTCAACAAAATTATGTAACTGAAAGATGAAATCGGATATTAATGAATATGGTTAGGAGTATGTTAAATAACTCCTCATTACTCAAATCATTATAGATATATACTCTTAAAACCGCTATGTATTTACTAAACAAAGTTCCTAGTAAGACTGTTTCAAAAAAAAAAAATTGAACTATGGACTAAAAGAAAACCTAGTTTAAGGCACTTTCATGTTTGGAGTTGCGTAGCGAAAGCAAAAGTTGCAATCCATATGAAAGAAAACTAGATTCTCAAATGATTAGTGGTTACTTTATTAGTTACCTAGAGAAATCTAAAGGGTATAGATTTTATTGTCCAAACCATAGTTTGAGAATTATTGAAATTGATAATTAAAGATTTATTAAAAATTATGAAGTCAGTGGGAGTGATGAACGAAATAGTATGAAAATAAAGAAAGTCAAGATAGATATTTCATTACCCATAAGTATTCCTTCATCCACATCTATACAAAATGTTATGCTTAATGATGAACAATATTTGAATAAAAAATTATCCCATGAAGAAATTGATTCATAAATATCTGACATACCTGAACCATTAGAAATATCTTTAAGAAGATCTAAAAGGAAAAGAAGATCAGCTATTCCTGATGATTATGTGGTTTACTTACAGGAGTCAGATTTTGATATTGTAATTAATAAAGATCCAATTTTATTTTTACAAGCCATAAAAAGTGCTGAGTTTGATAAATAGATTGATGCCATGAAAGATGAGTTAAAATTCATGGAAGATAATAAAGTCTGGGATCTTGTCAAATTGCCAAAAGGTTCTAAACGAGTGGGATGTAAATGGGTCTTTAAGATCAAGTGGAACTCGAATGGCAATGTCGAACGATATAAAGCTAGACTTGTTGTCAAGAGTTATACTCAGAAAGAAGGCATTGATTATAAAAAATCTTTTCACCGATCTCAAAGAAAGATTTATTAAGAATTATTATGGTATTGGTGGCTCATTACGATTTAGAGTTACACGACATAGAAGTTGTTGGTGTAGAATCTGGTTGATGTTGGATCGAGCTGAAGTTGAGGAAGAAGAGATCGTCGTCGATGACCTATAAAATAAAGTTTCATTCAGAGTCGGTGATGATGGCTTCGGTAGGACTCTCCGACGATCAAGTCAGCTCTTCTGACCAATAGAAATGGAATGCTCAGAAAAGAACTTAGGAAAATTTTGGGAAGAAGAAAAGAGCCTAAAAAAAATGTATCTGAGAATCCCTTTTTATAAACGAAGCCTGTAGTAGACTGATAGTGACAGTTATAACCATCCAATAGTGGACTGCTCGAGACCGCATGGATTTTGGTATGGAGAGAGAGAGGTGTCGTCAGACTGATAGTGATGCCATAACCATCCGATAGTGGACCGCTTGGGACCGCATGGAATTTGCTATGGAGAGAGGGATGTCGTCAGACTAATAGTGATAATTCGTCGAGATTTAATAGCCATAATTCAGAGAAAGCAGGCATTGGTTGGTAAAGAACTTTGACATATATCAATTTCAAAGGAGTTCGGACTTTTGAAGGGAATATGTCTAGAGGGGATCATCTGGGAGGAATACTACTTGAAATCTAGAAGTAATCCGCTGGAGGAATCCAAATAAAGTTTGGCTGAAGGAGAAGTCTAGAAGGAGTTTGGTTTCTGTAGAAATCTGACTAAAAAAGAGGTCTGAAAGAAGTTCGACTCCTGAAGAAATCCGACTGAAGGAGTAGTTCGTAAGAAGTTCGGCTCCTGTAGGAATCCAACTGAAGGAGAGGTTCAGAAGGAGTTCAGCTCCTATAGAAATTCGACTAAAGGAGAGGTCCGAAAAGAGTTCAACTTCTGTAGGAATCCGACTGAAGAAGAGATCCGGAAGAAGTTTGGCTCCTGTAGAAATCCGACTGAAGGAGAGGTTCGAAAGAAGTTTGGCTCTTGGAGGTATCCGACTGAAGGAGAGGTTCGGAAGAAGTTTGGCTCCTATAGAAATTCGACTGAAGGAGAGGTTTGAAAGAAGTTTGGCTCCTGAAGAAATCCGACTGAAGAAGAAGTCCAGAGAAAGTTAGACTCATGGAGGAATCCGATTGAAGGAGAAGTTTGGAAGGAGTCCGACTGACGGAGAAGTTCGATCGAAGATGAAGTCTGGGAGGAGTTCGATCACTGGAGGAGTCTGACTACTTGAAGGGGTTCGGTTGGGGTTCGACTGCTGGAGGAAGTTTGGAGGGTTCGACTATTGGAGGAGTTCGACTGCTAAAGAAGTTCGATCGAGGTTCGACTGCTGGAGGAAGAATTCTCAATCGAAGCTCTTCCGTGATTATCAGTCGTATTAGGCTAAGCATCAGACTGAACTTCGGTGGAAGTAGGGTTTATCTCCAACAATAGTCCTCTTACTTTCAAGTTCGAAATTCGAAAGAAGGAAATACAAAAAGATGATTGTCGAAGTCCTTTTCCAGGCTCTACACCCATTGAGGTTGAAGCTCGGAGAAGATCTTATCTCTTGTCGGGGTTAAAGGAGATCTTATCTCCTACTGAGGTTGACGTTGAAGCTCGGAGGAGATCTTATATCCAGCCGAGGTTGAAGGAGATCTTATCTCCTGTTGACGTTCATGTTGAAGCTTGGAGGAGATCTTATCTTCTATCAGAATTGAAGAAGATCTTATCTCCTATTGAGGTTGACGTTGAAGCTCAGGAAAGATCTTATCTCCTACCGAGGTTGAAGATCTTATCTCCTGTTGAGGTTGGCATTGAAGCTCGAAAGAGATCTTATCTCCAGCTGAGGTTGAAGGAGATCTTATCTCCTATTGACGTTCACGTTGAAGCTCGGAGGATCCTCTACTCTCTGTTTCTTCTTTTCAGGGGCGACGAGTATGCTAGCCCAAGTGTTCTTTTTTAGGATCAGTTTCTGACATTCCGATGGTGGATTTTCTAATGGAATCACTATCGAAAGCTATCGCATGACCTGCACCATCTCGATGAGGCCCTGAACCTACTGTATCAGCAGGTTAAACTATTCTAGATCTACCGTGGCCATCGATGGAGGAGGAGATTGAAGCATCGATGTTGGAGCAGAAATGAATGGGCCTGGCTCAAATCTGATGGTAGAAGTGGTAGATCTTCGGGTAGTCACCTTGTTTGGAGGCATTTTTTGAGATCGAGAGAGAGGATGGAGATGGATCTTGAAGAAGAAGATCCATAGGATCGGCTGAGCATTCCTTTAAGAATAAGGGTACCTCAGAAATAGAGTACCCTCCTTCTAGCACTAATCTTGTTGGTGTAGAATCTGATTGATGTCGGATCGAGCTGGAGTTGAGAAAGAAGAGATCGCCGTCGGTGACCTACAAAATAAAGTTTCATCCAGAGTTGGTGGTGGTGGCTCCGATAGGATCCTCCGACGATCAAGTCAGCTCTTCTGGCCAACAGCAATGGAGTGCTCAGGAAAGAACTTAGTAGAATTTTAAAAAGAAGAAGAGAGTCTAGAGAAAATGTATCTGAGGGTCCCTTTTTATAGATAAAGTCTGTAGCAAATTGATAGTGACAGCCATAACCATTCGATAGTGGGCCGCTCGGGACCGTATGAGATTTGGTACGGAGAGAGAGATATCGTCAGACTGATAGTGACGCCATAATCATCTGATAGTGGACCGCTCGAAGCCATATGAAATTTGCTACAGAGAGAGAAGTATCGTCAGACTGATAGTGATCGTTTATCGAGATTTAATAATCATAGCTCGGAGGAAGCAGACGTTGGTTGGTAAAAAACTTTGACATATATCAATTTCAGAGGAGTTTAGACTTCTAAAGAGAATACGTCTAGAGGAGATCATCTGGAAGGAATACTACTTAAAATCTGAAAGTAATTTACTAAAGGAATCTAGATGAAGTTTGACTGAAGGAGAAGTCTGAAAGGAGTTCGACTCTTGTAGAAATTCGACTGAAAAAGAGGTCCAAAAGGAGTTCGGCTTCTAGAGAAATTCGATTAAAGAAGAAGTCTAAAAGGAGTTTGGCTCCTGTAGGAATCCGACTGAAGGAGAGATTTGGAAGGAGTTCGGCTCCTGGAGGAATCTGACTAAAGGAGAGGTCCGAAAGAAGTTTGGCTCTTGGAGGTATCCAACTGAAGGAGAGGTCCGAAAGGAGTTCGGCTTCTAAAGAAATCCGACTGAAAGAGAGGTCCGAAAGGAGTTTGGCTCCTGGAGAAATCCGACTAAAGGAGAAATCTAGAGAAAATTCGGCTCCTGGAGGAATCCAATTGAAGAAGTTCGGAAGGAGTCCGACTGATGGAGAAGTTCGATCGAAGGAGAAGTCTGGAAGGAGTTCGGCCACTGGAGGAGTTCGGCTGCTTGAAGGGGTTCGACTGGGGTTTGGCCACTGGAGGAAGTCCGGGGGTTTAGTCGCTGGAGGAGTTCGGCTGCTAAAAGAGTTCGATCGAGGTTTGACTGCTGGAGGAAGAATTTTCAATCGAAGTTCTTCTGTAATTATCAGTCGCATTAGGCTAAGTATCAGATTGAACTTTGACGGGAGCGGAGTTTATCCCCAACAAATGTGAAAACAATCTTAATGGAGAACTAGAGGAGGAAGTTTATATGGATGAACCTGAAGATTTCTCAATAGAAAAAAAAGATCAAATGATGTATAAATTAAAGAGATCAATATATGGATTAAAATAAGCTTCTAGGCAATGGTACATTAAGTTCAATGATACCATAACATCTTTTAGTTTTAAAGAAAATATCGTTGATCGATGTATATACCAAAAGATTAGTGGAAGTAAGTTCATATTTTTAGTTCTATATATTGATGACATTTTACTTGCTATAATGATTTAAATATATTACGTGAGACGAAAGATATTTTCTCAAAGAATTTTGAAATAAAAGATATAGAAAAAGCATCTTATGTAATAGGAATTGAAATATTTCATGATAGATCATAAGGTATTCTAGGATTATCTCTAAAAAGATATATCAAAAAAATTTTAGAGAGATTTAAATGGACAAATGTCTAGTCGAAATTGTTCCAGTACAGAAAGAAAATAAATTCAGTCTCATGCAATGTCCAAAGAATGATATAGAATAAAAGAAAATGCAATCAATTTTTTATGCTTATATTGTGGGCAGTTTAATATATATGCAAACTTGTACAAGATCAGATATCAGTTTTGCAGTCAGAATGCTAGAAAGGTGTCAATGTAATCCTGGCAAAGATT
The DNA here is from genome assembly GCA_006176705.1 of Cocos nucifera. NCBI lineage: Eukaryota > Viridiplantae > Streptophyta > Magnoliopsida > Arecales > Arecaceae > Cocos > Cocos nucifera. The sequence continues at coordinate 2,070,365 of QRFJ01000118.1, read as the reverse complement.
ATTAAAAAGCTGCAAAAAAAATCTTAAAATATCTATAAGGAACGAAGAATTACATGCTCATGTATAGAAGATGCGACCACTTGAATGTGATCGGATTCTCGAATTTGGACTTTGCTGGATGCACTGATAGCAGAAAATCTATATATCGTTATCTTTTTATGTTTGTTGAAGGAACAATATCATGAAAAAGTGCCAAAGAGTTTGTTATTACTTTATCCACTATGGAAGCAGAGTTTGTGGCATATTTTTGAAGCCATAATTCAGGCATTATAGCTGCAAAATTTTATTTCAGGACTTGGGATTGTTGACGCCATTACCATGTCGCTGAAAATTTATTATGATAATTCTACAGCAGTGTTCTTCTCCAAACATAATAAATATTCAAGAGGCGTAAAACATATGAAGTTGACATATTTTGTTGTTAAGGAAGATGTTCAGAAATAAAGAATATCTATTGAACATATTGAAACTGATCTCATGATAGCAGATCCGTTGACAAAAGGCTTGCAACCAAAGACATTTAAAGAACTTGTACGTAGAATGGGTTTTGGTTGTATTAATGAATGATGTATTAATAATGTTTTAGACACTCTGAGCTCAATAAAGTATTTCTGATTTACATTAATGAATTTACTGTTGTGGACTATAATGTAAAGATATAGATATATATATATATCTATCTTATAGATCTAGTATGTTAAATTGCGAAGTATTGTGGTATATAGAAGGGAGTATGCTAAATGAATGATGTATGACAGCCATAACTTACATTTAGTAATTTATCATATTAAGATAATTATGATGAACATTAAGAATGAAATTTATTGTAATCGGGCCAAGTGGGAGAATGTTAGAATATGTCTTGATTAAGTGACTGATTTATTATGGACTCTACTATTTGAATTCGGATAATGTTCAACCTGAATTCAAATAGAATTCAAATCTCACCGATTACTTGATGGGAGTATCGATAAAAATCTATAAATACATATTTTATCACTGCCCATAAATATGATGTAGATTCCATCATTGTTGCTACGCCATAAGGAATAGGACAAGGAAGAGAAACCAATCTCAGAAAGAGTAAGATGTCTTCCTTCTTTTCTGCTTCGAATTCTTCCGCATCAAGTATGTTTCAAAAAATTATGAAATCTCCTTTACGATCTTAAATTCATGTTGTTCTTGATTAAAGCATGCTCTAGAACATATCAAGATTTATGTTTACATAATATACCTATTATGCATAGAACTTTGGTGTCTAAACTGAAGACACGGATAGACTCTAATCATGACTAACCCATACATTGGCCATCAACTAGCACCCCAACCGTCGACCCTTATCGTCTGCAGTCTCTATATCAAATACTGATCCACCCTTAGGCCAGCGACCCTGTGGTCACTGTATCAAATATCGATCCATTCTTAGGCCATGACCATAGCATTAGCGACCAATCTCTACCTCCGTGCATATCAAACTGTCCACCTACATGTCGACTGTTGCTTCCATCATCAAAACGACCTTCAAGCATCAGACGACAATCCAGATTTCAGAGTCCGACCCTCAAGTCAGCTCCGATCCATGCATCTACCATCGATCCTTATCTCCAACAGTGCATGTGGTAAGTCACCGAGCCACTCTCTCTCTCTGACTCTTGCTTTGATTTCTATATTTAGAAGGGTTGACAGAAAATCTCCATACAATCCCATCAAATCATGCCATCGCTAAAAGCAGCTGGCTATGGGCCAGATAAGACAGCCACAATTGCTCAATCTTGAGAAATCAGGTCAGAGATCTTGGAATAGCGCATCCAAAAAAGTTAGAACGACCTCCAACTCTTCTCTCCCATGGCTCTCATCTTTATAAATTAAGATAACCAGGGATCCCAAAATAAGCAACTCTTTCATGCGCTCCTTCCTATTTGTACTATAAGTTCTTGACTTGAACGTTTAAGCCAACATTGATTAGGAACTTATTTTGCTAGATCGACTGCCACCTCAACTCCAACCAGTCCAATCTAAGCTAGGGATTTACAACAATAATGCCCATGCTCACCATTTATTTGCCGGTTCGGATGACTTCATAACGCTATGATATCAAGGATTATTCATCTACGATACAGGAGTAGAAAGGTAAAAAGGAAACCTCCCATACCGTGATGCTTACATGGCTAAGTGGCTGGGGCATTGAGCCAATGCCATGGACAGCCCAAGCAAATCAGATAGAGACTTGTAATACATAAGGGACATAATGGGACCGGGCTCAGACCAGCATTCCCTTTTGAACATTTTATCTTCTACAATTTTAGACTAAATTTAGGACGGATCTTTAGGAAAAAATGAGCTAAGTAGGCTAACAGATCCAATTTTTATAGGAAATTTAGCCCAAATTGTACTACATTTTTAAAACAAACTTTTAGTGCCGCTGTTTATATAATTCCCTGGGCTTGTTACGAAATTGTCGGCAAGCCAACCCAATCATTATTGAGGCTATTTGTGTAACAGTTGGTTCCGAGGACATGGAACCACATGGCGTTCAAAAACAGTGGGTAAACTCACCGAAAATTTTGCATCGCGTTAATGGGCGTCGAAACGGGCGGCGGACGTCAATGGGAAGCAGTCTGCGATCGACCGCGCTGCGGACTTATCTATCAGTTTTCTCCCGGCTGCTCCATCAAGTACTTAATCATACTAATTTAAATTTTAAATTTTTTTATTTAAATAATATAAATTTTAATTTATTTATAAAAATAATGTAAAAAAAAAATTATTTGGGATGACATTTGTTATAGAATAAAATATCATTTATAATAGCATTTTTTGCCTGCTCAATCATCCTACGTGGAACAGATGGAACACGTGGAATACAAGCCAAAGTCTAAAAAAAAAAAAAAAAAAATTTGGAATGGTGCTTGTTGGAGATAATTCCCACTTCCATCGAAGTTCAGTCTGATACTTAGCCTAATACAGCTGGTAATCACAGAAAAGCTTCGATCGAAAATTCTCTCTCCAGTAGTCGAACTTTCCCCAGCGGTCGAACTCATTCAGTGGCCGAACTCCTCCAGCTGGACTCCGAACCGAATCGAACTTTTCCGACGGCCGAACTTCTTTCGGATTCCTCCTTTAGTCGAATTTCTACCGGAGCCGAGCTCCTTCCGGACTTCTCTAGCAGTCGAGCTTCTACGGAAGCCGAACTCCTTCCGAATTTTTCCTTCAGTCAAGCTTCTACGGAAGGAGTCGAACTCCTTCCGGACTTCTCCAGCAGTCGGACTTCTATGGAAGTCAAACTCCTTCCAGATTCCTCCTTCAGTCGGGCTTCTACGAGAGCTGAACTCCTTCTGAATTTCTCCAACAGTCAAATTCCTACAGGAGCCGAACTCCTTCCGGACTGTTCCTTCAGACGAATTTCTACAAGCGATCTCACTACTGAATGGTTACAATTATTATTTATCAGGACAATTATGATTGTCATTTATCAAGATAATTATGAACAGCATTTATCAGGACAGTTACGATGGTCATTTATCAAAACAGTTACAACAAGCTCCATCTATAAAAAGGGACCCTCCAGATACGTTTTCTCTAAGCTTTCTTTTTCTTCTGGAAACTCTGCCGAAATCCTCTCTGAGCACTCCATTTCTGTTGGTCAGAAGAGCTAACTTGACCGTCGGAGGGTCCTACCGAAGCCACCACCACCAACTCCGAACAGAACTTTATTTTGCAAGTCACCGACAGCGACCTCATCTTTCTCGACTCCAACTCGATCCGGCATCAACCAAATTCTGCACCAATAGAATTGGTGCTAGAGGAAGGGCCTCTGTTTTTTAGGTTCTCTTGATCTTAAAGGAGTGTTCAGCAGCGATCTTTCTTCTTTCTCTCTAGAGTTTTTCTCAGAAAAAAAATGCCTCCCAAGAAAGCTTCAACCCAACGATCAATGGCCTCTGCAGCCAGATCCCGTTCAGATACAACCGTTCCAGCTTCGATAACTCAAGCACCACCTGCAGCCATAGTGGATGCGGAGCAATTCAACCTACTGGTCCAGTAGGTTCGTGGCCTCGTGGATGCAATGCAGGCCATACATCGGTAGGCCTTGGTACCAGTTCGATTGGAGCAAGCTTCTCTGGAGCCCCATAATTCGATTTGGGAACGATCGACCTCGGCTACACGGCCTTTGATCTCCGAAAAAGAAAAGCAGAGGATGGAAGATCCATACTCGGACCACGACTCGACCCAGGGGGAAGCTTTACGTTTGTTCCATCAGAAAATCCTGAAGATCAACGATCGTGAAGATCTCTTGGATCAAAGGCTCCTAGAAATGAGACAACGAATCGAAGAGCTCCGTCATACTCCCTCCTCATACGGTAATGATATTCGCACTGACCCTCCTTTTTCTCAGAAGATCATGCAGGAACCAATCCCACCGAACTTCAAGCTCCCGCAATTCGAGAGTTACAATGGAATCTCCGATCCGATCGATCACCTAGAGGCCTTCCGGACAATGATGTTGCTGCATGGTGCGTCAGATGCTATTTTGTATCGAACCTTTCCGTCCACCCTCAAGGGAGCCATCAAAAATTGGTACTCGGCACTTAAGCCAGGTACCATCTTTTTCTTTGATCAGATGAGCCATTAGTTTGCGGCTCACTTCGTCAGCAGCCGACGTCCGCATCGAGGTTTGAATTTTCTAATGAACATCAAGCAGAAGGAGGGAGAATTCATTCGGGCTTATGTTATCCGATTTAATGCCGCTGCATTGGAGGTTTGGAATCTAGACCAATCAGTTGCAATGGCCGCACTCATGGGTGGTCTCTAGAAGAATGATTTGCTATTCTCCCTAGAAAAGAAGTACCCCAGGAACTTTGCCAATCTGCTAGCTCGGGCTGAAAGTCATGCCCGAGTTGAAGAGGCCTTTAAGGCCAAGGATGATGAAGCCTTTAATAAGCGGTGAATCGACGAGCTGGGCGGATCCGCTGAAGAAGAAAAGTCAAGTGAAGCTAGGTCGTGCTCTCAAACTTTCTTTGAGCGAAAGCAAGTCCGAAGTCCCCCCCGGGCTTAGAGACAAGGAAGCTCGGACAGAAGGGTACGGCGAGGTTCTCTCCAATGAAGATTTCACAACTACACTCCCCTCAATGCTCCAAAAATTCAAGTGCTGATGAAAATTAAGAAGCAACTACCGAGGTTGGAAAGGATGCGCTCTCATCCCAGCAAGCGAAATTCTAACAAGTTCTACCTTTATCATCATGATCACGGTCATGATACTGAGAAGTGTATCTAACTCTAGGATGAAATCGAGAAGCTCATCAGGCGAGGCAGAGTAGGTTGATTCCTACGACGACAACCTAAAGGATGGGAAGATCGATCGAGGGTATTGCCGCAGCCTGACCCACCAAGGAAGGAGGATCAACAAGAAGATCGGCCATCTCTCAGCATCATCAATACGATCTCAGAAGGACTTCGGCAAGGAGAGGCCAGTAGATTCGAGGGATCGGTGAAGAGACGGAGGATTGAAGAATCCATAACCTTCACTGAGACAGACGCTTAGGGGATCCAATTTTCTCACAATGATGCGATTGTAATCTCTTTAAACATTACCGATTATGATGTACGCTGCATTTTAGTAGATAATGAAAGTTCAGCCGACGTATTGTTTTATGATGCCTTCTCGAAAATGTTCTTACTCAATAACCACTTAGGGCCTATGAACTCTCTGTTGATGGACTTTACTGGCGATGCCGTACCAATTGAGGGCATAATAATTTTGGCCGTGACTGTGGGGCAACGTCTGAAACTGGCTAAGGCCCTGATCAACTTTTTAGTCGTAAGGACTCCGTCCGTCTATAATGCTATTCTTGGCCGACCTGGTCTAAATGCACTTCGAACAGTGGTATCAATGATAAGATAGCGATGTTGTCGTTAAGATACCATGTTTATCAGTTTAAATCTAATTTTTTTATTTTTTAAATTAATTAAAAATTATGAAGAGAGTAGTGAGTCGGGTCGAATCCATAGAGAGACAATGATTTAATTCTAAAATCTTTGATTTTTGTTTAAAATTTTTTTTTAAAAAAAAATAAAGTTAAAAAATAAATTTATAAATAAAAGTAGAATTTAAATTATGTAAAAATAAATTTCGTACTAAGATCCACTATTTAGATCTTAGCGAATATTTACAATAAAAAAAATTAATTTAAAGAGCTAGAATTGAAAAGAACAATAAAGCTTTCTTTATTAAAACTCAAATTTAAAATTTAAATATAAAAAATTTAAAAAAAAAAAGAAAGAGAAAAAAAAACTAGAAGGAGATTACAGATCAGCATAGGCGTGGAGATGGCGTAGAAAATTGGCTCTTCTTCTTAGTACTGTAGCTTTGAAGCAACCTTCAACCCAGAGCTTGGTTTCCATCCTGTACCTTGGCTTTTCTTCCACCAAATCTATCTATTCTAAAGAACTGGGGTCCTTTTTACAGAGCTAGGAGGGGTGGAGGATTTTCTTCTAGGCAATGTGGGACTAATAACCTTTTTAATCTTCAAAATACAAAGAAATTCGAATAGAATTTGGATAAAAAAAGAGTCATGAATGAATTTTGATAGGTTTGATGAAATCCAGCCATTCAATAGGAATTCGACAGGCCAAAAATCATCAAAATCGGATGCGTATCAGTCCAGTTCAGGTTGGATTAAATTCTGGCTATTGATCGCACGTTGATGGAGAAAATCTGGCTACTGATCGCGCATCTAGAGTCTTGATTATTGTCGGAAGCATTCTAGACCATTGGATCATCCCCTAGATCGTGCGCTATCATTAGATGGCGATCTGCGTGAAGTCTGAAGCTGAATCAAATCCAAAAATAACCACAGTCGTTTGATCTTGACTGTAAGCTACCGCAGTCATTCGATCGCATAATTACTATTCCTATGGATTGCGTAGACCGACCGCACCACACACCACAGCCAATCAGCACTCCTATCGTCGAGTGAAAAGACCAAAATGCCCTGTGAGCCACGATAGATTTTTTGTGAACCCTTTAAGGGTCTAGGTCCACCATGTGTTGCATCATGATTCATCGATTTCTGCTGAGTTGGCGGTCCATGCTTGGATTGTGGACCGACTGACGGCTTTCGTGGTTGAGTCGGCTTGCGTGACTGACTTGGTGTGCTAGCTTGTCAGCTTGGCTTGGCGCGTTTGGATGCGCCGATTGATATGGTGCGGCGGCTTGAGCCGACTGAGCCGTATGTTACTATTATTATTATTATTATTATTTATTTTATTTCTTTAAAAATCCATATCTTCTTCATTTTAGCTCCATTTTATTTCAACCTTATTTCATTGTAATTAGAAACATGAGCTCTTTTTATTGATTATAAAATTTTATTTTTTATTTTTTATTATTTTATTATTTATTTTTTAATTAATAAAAATATTAATTTCTTAAAAATATATATAAATTGATCATTAATTAATATAAATTAATTGATAAATTAATACTTTTATTGATGAATTTATGGTACTTATCAATATGGTGAAGTCCGGACATAAGGGCACGGTGAGGTTCTCTCCAACGAAGTTTCACAACTACGCCTTTCTCAATACTTCGAAAATCCAAGTGCTTATGGAAATCAAGGAGCAACTGTTGAGGTCGGAAAGGATGCGCTCTCATCCTAGCAAATAAAATCTTAACAAGTTCTGCCTTTATCATCATGATCACGGTCACGACACTGAGGAGTGTATCCAACTTCAGAATGAAATCGAGAAGCTCATCAGGCGACGCAGATTAGGTCGATTCCTATGGTGATGACCCAAAGGATGGAAAGATCGATCGAGGGCATTGCTGTAGCCTGAGCCACCAAGGAAGAAGGATCAATAAGAAGATCGACCGTCTCTCGGCATCATTAACACGATCTTAGAGGAACTTCGGCAAGGAGAGGCCAGCAGATCCGAGGGATTGGTGAAGAGATGGAGGACTGAAGAACCCATAACCTTCACCGAGGCACACGCTCAGGGGGTCCAATTCTCTCATAATGATGCGGTTGTAATCTCTTTAAACATTACTGATTACGATGTACGCCGCATTTTAGTAGATAATGAAAGCTCGACCGACGTATTGTTTTATGATGTCTTCTCGAAAATGTTCTTACTCAATAACCACTTGGAGCCTATGAACTCTCCGTTGATGGGCTTCATTAACGATGTCGTACCAGTTGAGAGCATAATAACTTTGATCGTGACTGCGGGGCAATGTCCAAAATTAACTAAGGCATAGATCAACTTTTTAGTCGTAAGGACTCCATCCGCCTATAATGCTATCTCGGCCGACCTGGTCTAAATGCACTTCGGATAGTGGTATCAACTTATTATTTGAAAATGAAGCTTTCGACGAGTTGCGACATCGGAGAGGTCAGGAGAGATCAAGCTCTGGTAAGGCACTGCTATTCAATCGTCCTACATAAGGAAGAACAGTCTGACCCTTATCCTATTGACGGGCTGGATGTCCGCGATGACCTTATCAAGGAGCGGGGCGAGCCTATGAAGGACCTCATATCTGTGCCCTTAAACGACAGGAATGCGAAGCATGCTGTACAGATTGGCTCCAACTTAGGGGACGAGGTTTAGGAGCAACTCGTCATCTTCCTCAGAAAAAATGTGGACGTCTTCGTTTAGACTCCAATGGATATGCCAGAAATTGATGCCGAAGTTATGGAACATCGGCTGGCCATTGATCCGAAGTATTGGCCGATAAAAGAGAAACTGCACAGCCACATCCCGGAGAGGTAGAAAATAATTATGGAAGAAGTAGGCAAACTCCTCAAAGCTGGGTTCATCTGAAAAGTCAACTATCCGACCTGGGTCTCAAATGTGGTCCTCGTTAAAAAGTTAAACAACAAGTGGAGGATGTGTATAGACTTCAAAAAGCTGAACAAAGTCTATCCAAAGGACAACTATCCTCTTCCCAGGATTGATCAACTAGTAGACGCAACCTTGGGCCATGAGCTCCTTACCTTTATGGATGCCTTCTCCGGCTATAGCTAGATACGAATGGTACCAGAGGATGAGGAGAAAATTGCTTTTGTTACTGACCGTGGTCTTTACTATTACAGGATTATGCCCTTTGGGCTCAAGAATGCAAGGGCAACGTACCAGTGCCTGATCAACAAAATCTTCAAAGAGTAGATCGATCGTAATATGGAGATGTATGTGGATGACATGCTCGTTAAAAGTCGAGCTTCTATAAACCACCTTACCAATCTTGAAGAGATCTTCAGTGCACTTAGGAAGCATAAGATGAAGCTGAATTCGATCAAGTGCGCCTTTGGTGTGACTTCTGGAAAGTTTCTGAGATTTATGGTGTCGAGGTATGGGATTAAAGTGAATCCAAAGAAAATCCAAGCTATTCAAAAGATGATCGCTCTAAAGACAATCAAAGAAGTTCAACGCTTGACTGAAAAAGTGGCATCCCTAAATCGCTTCATCTCGAGATCGGTCGAGCGATGCATGCCCTTCTTCCAAGTTCTCAAGCAACCAAAAAATTTTTGCTAGACGACGGAGTGCCAACGGATATTTGAAAAGCTCAAAAACTACCTCGATTCACCCCCACTACTGGCAAAGCCCGAACCTAGAGAAGAATTATTCTTGTACCTAGCAGTCTTTCTGACGGCCTTGGCAGCTGTCCTAGTCAAGGAAGAAGTGAAGATACAGTGGTTGGTCTACTACATAAGCCAGATTCTAAGGAATGCAGAGATCAGGTATTCTAAGCTAGAGAAATCGACTTACTCTGTTCTAATTACTATCAGGATGCTCCAACCTTACTTCTAGGGGCACACCGTAATGGTCCTCACGGATCAACCAATAAAGACAGTCTTTCAGCAAATGGACACTTCCGAGAGAATCATAAAATAGGCAATCGAGCTCATGAAATTTGATATCAATTATCAACTCCGACCATCGATCAAAGCCTAGATATTAGCAGATTTTATAGTGGAGTATACCATTCCTGATGATGCCAAGCTTGAGCGGAATGAGACCAATGCTCTGCTGTCACAACCGAACATCCCTAAAGAGACAGGCGACCTTTTTGAAGATTTTTAAGCTCTATACGTGGATGGTTCGTCCAACTCTACTGGAGCAGGTGCGGGTTTGGTCTTAGTCGGCCTTGAGGGGGTCGTCGTCAAGATACGCTGCACTTCGAATTCCCTGCGACTAATAATGGGGCCGAGTATGAAGCACTGATCACTGGGTTAAAAATTGTAAGAGAATTAAGAGTAGATCGACTTCAAGTCTACAGCAATTTTCAATTAGTGGTCGGCAAAGTTAGTGGCAGCTATGAAGCGCAAGAGGAAAGTATGTTCAAATACCTTGAGAAAGTAAATGACTTAACTCCGACCTTCAGCTGTTTCGACATTCGATAAATTTCGAGGGCAAAAAATATAAGAACCGACCTCCACTCTAAGTTGGCCACTTCAGCTCCAGCCGAAGTGCCCAAGAAGTATTTTTTGAGATCCTGAAGCATCCAAGCTCAGAGGAATCGTAGGTCGTTTTGCAGATAGAACTCGAGCCAAGCTGGATCGATCCGTTGATTGCCTATCTTAAGAAGGGAGTCCTTCCTCATGATCCGAAAGAAGCTCGAAAATTGAAGAATCAAGCCTCTCGGTATGTTTTGTACGAAGGCAGATTGTATAAGAGGTCGTATTCGCTACCGCTGTTAAGATGTCTCCGATCTTCAGAAGTCGACTTTGCATTATAGAAAGTACATAAGAGAATCTGTGGAAGTCATGTAGGAGCCAGATTTTTGTCGCAAAAGCTACTTCGATAAGGATACTATTGGTCGATCTTATACCATGATTCTATGGAGTACATTAAAAAATGTGACCGCTGTTAGAAGAATGCGAGCATACAAAGACGGCCAGCCTCCGAGCTTACTCCGCTAAGTGCACCCTAACCATTTGCGCAATGGGGAATGAACATACTTGATCCTTTTTTAATGACTTTCGGGCAACGAAAGTTTCTCCTGATCGCGATCGACTACTTCACCAAATGGGTCGAAGCTAAATTTTTAGCCAAAATTATCAAAGCCAAGGTACAAGACTTCATCTAGAAGTCAGTAATCTATCGATTCGGTCTGCCTCGAACCCTCATAATTGATAATGGATAATAATTCGTTGGGATGAAGTTCGCCAAATTCTATGAAGACCCAAATATCTTCTACTACTTCACATCGGTAGATCATCCACAGGCAAATGGGGAAGCTGAAGTAACCAACTAAACTCTACTGCAAGGCATCAAGATAAGGCTCGATAGAGCAAAGGGGGCTTGGATGGACGAACTCTACCACGTCCTTTGGATATACCGAACTACTTAAAGACCGCCAACTAGGGAAACACCATTCATCTTAACCTTTAGAATAGAGGCAGTCATCCTGGTTGAACTTAAGCTTCCGTCAGTACGGATCGTGGCCTTCAACGAGCAGTACAACCCATAGGACCTCAGAGTCAACCTCGACCTGCTGAAAGAAAAAAGAAAGAAAGCCCAGGTTTAGATGGCGGCTTACAGATGAAAGATGGCCTGGTACTATAACTCCAGAGTCAGAAGTAAAACATTCAGAGTGGAAGACTTAGTGCTTTAATAAGTCACCGTCTCTCAGCATCAGAGTCAGAAAAAGCTTGGCCCAAATTGAAAAGGTCTGTATAAGGTGGTGGAGGTCGTTCGGTCCGAAACTTATCGTCTAAAGGAGCTTAAAGGAACAACGCTTCCACGATCTTGGAACTCAAAAAATCTGAGAATGTACTATCAGTAATTTTTTCATAATAAAACTTCTTCATTTTAATATTATTATTTCTTGGTGCAAAAATTATATGATAATAGAAAAAAATAATTAGAAGTGGCCGTGTTAGGAACAGAAGGAGGACTTCATCCTAATATGAGCAAAGTCGAAGACCTCGTTCATTTTAGATGAGATGGGGGAGAGGCCCTAACAATGGCCCTTATGTGCCCCCACAGTCCGTTAGGAATAGGAGGAGAACCTCATCCTAATGTGAGCAAAGTTGAAGATCTCGTTCATTTTAGATGAGATGGAGGAAGAAGCCCTAACAACGATCCTTATGTGCCCCCCACAGTTCGTTAAAAATAGAAGAAGAATCTCGTCCTAACGTGAGCAAAGTCGAAGACCTCGTTCATTTTAGATGAGATGGAGGAGAAGCCCTGACAATGGTCCTTGTATGTCCCCATGGTCCGTTAGAAATAGAAGGAGAATCCTCGTCCTAACGTGAGCAAAGTCGAAAACCTCATTTATTTAGATGAGATGGAGGGAGAAGGCTCCTAATCAACGGTCCTTATGTGCCCCCACAGCTCGTTAGGAATAGGAGGAGAACCTCGTCCTAACGTGAGCAAAGTCGAAGACCTCGTTCATTTTAGACAAGATGGAGGAAGAAGTCCCTGACAACAGTCCTTATGTGCCCCCACAGCCCATTAGGAATGGAAGGAGAACCTCATCCTAACGTGAGCAAAGTCAAAGACCTCGTTCATTTTAGACGAGATAGAGAGAGAAGCCCTGACAACGGCTCTTATGTGCCCCCACAGTCCGTTAGGAATAGGAGGAGAACTTCATCCTAACGTGAATAAAGTCGAAGGCCTCGTTCAATTTAGACGATGTGAGAAGAGAGACCCCAACAACGGTCCTATTATACCCGAATCTCAACTTCAACGTCAACATTGGCTGGAGATAAGATCTCCACCGAACTTCAATCTGAACTGGCGTAGAGCCCTGAAGAGGACTTCGACAGTTGCCCTTTTTGTACTTCCCTTTCTTCGAATTTCGAACTCAAAAGTAGGAGGACTATTGTTGGAAGATAAACTCCCACTTCCTATCGAAGTCCAGTCTAGGTACTTAGCCTAATGTAGCTGGTAATCATAGAAAAGCTTCGATCGAAAATTCTCTCTCTAGTAGTCAAACTTTTTTTAGTGGTTGAACTCCTTCAGCTGGACTCCAAATCCAATCAAACTTTTCCAATGGTTGAACTCCTTCTAGATTTCTCCTTTAGTCGGGCTTCTATGGGAGCCGAACTCCTTCCAGATTGGACTCCGAACCCAATCGGAACTTCTCCATGGGAGTTGAACTTCTTTCTGGACTTCCTCTAGCAGTCGAACTTCTATGGAAGCTCAAACTTCTTTCCGAGATTTCTCCTTCAGTCGGACTTCTATGGAGAGCCGAAACTCCTTTCGGACTTTCTCCAATAGTCGGGCTTCTATGGGAGCCAAACTTCTTCCGAATTTTTTCTTCGGTCGAGCTTCTATGGAAGTCGAACTCCTTTCGCCCTTCAAGTCGGACTTCTTGAAAACCGGAACTCTTGCAGATTCCAGCAGTCGGACTTCTATGGAAGCCAAACTCCTTCTGAATTCCTCCTTCAGTCAGACTTCTACAGGAGCCGAACTTCTTCCAGATTTCTCCAACAGTCGAATTTCTACAGGAGCCAAACTTCTTTCAGACTGTTCCTTCAGACAAATTTATATAAGCGATTCCACTACTGAACGATTATAATTATCATTTATTAGGATAATTATGATTATTATTTATCAGAATAATTATGATTGTCATTTATCAGAATGATTACGAACTACATTTATCAAGATGATTACGATAGCCATTTATCAGAACAGTTACAACAAGCTCCATCTATAAAAGGGGATCCTCCAGATATGTTTTCTCTAAGCTTTCTTTTTTTTTCTAAAAACTCTGCCAAACTCCTCTTTGAGCACTCCAATTCTATTGACCAGAAGAGCTAACTTGACCGTCGGAGGATCCTACCAGAGCCACCACCACCAACTCTAGATAGGACTTTATTTTGCAGGTTACTAGCGGTGACCTCATCTTCCTCGACTCCAGCTCGATCCGACATCAACCAAATTCTGCACCAACAGTATTTTTAAAAAAATCATTGTAAATGGCACTTTAGGCTCCTATATACGCTGTTTCTTCTGAGCTCCTTCCTCCTTCGTCCTTTGTTTCTTTTTGAGCTACTTCCTTTCCTCCCGAGCTCCATTATTCTAACCTTCATTTGGTACATCTTTCCTCCACCCCACCCTCCCCCCACCCCATCAAGCTTCTCTTTCTCAATCGACGATCGGCCACGGCCCTCTCTGCCCACCACACATATAGCCACCCCCCAACCCTCGGCCCTCTTCGCCCGCTCTCCCCCCCGAGCCCTCTCTGCCCACCACACACCCATAAAACCTACCACCCCCCCTCGGGCCCTCTCTGCCCACCACACCCAACCCCCGCCACTTGGTCCTCTTCCCGTCCAACGTCCTATCGCCCTCTGCCTGCCCACCACTTGCCCTCCCTCCCTCCACCCCCTCCAGCCCTCTTTCCATTCGACGCCCCATCCCCCCTCCGACCCTTTTTTTCAATTTTTTTTTGTTAATTTTTATTATGTTATTTTTTAATTGATTATGAAATATAATGGTTTGTTACTATTTTGCTCAAAATACTATCATATTCATTGGATTATTTTTTAAATACTCATCTTTTCATTATTCATTAAATTATTCATTAGAATTATGATTTTATAATTCTACTCGATACTTTGGTAGATAGTTATTTTAAAATTTTTAAATATATTACATTAAATAGAGCCATGAACCCATTTTTTGATTAATATATATTTTTTATGGTATTCATACATTTACATATTTATGTATGGATGAAAAAATTATATATATTAGTTAATTGACTCTTAAGTTTGGATAGTTTGAAAATTATAATTAATTCTATAGGTAATTAAAATAATCAAACGATACGTCAAGGGTTCGAGAAAAATTTTGGATAATATTTTTTTTTAGTTCTCCTCATATATCTTCAGCCATGTGGGGAGAACTAAGAGAAAATATTGCTGAAATTTTTTTAATTTCTATTGCATATCATTTGATTATTTTAATTATCTATAAAATTAATGTAATTTCTGAATAGGATAGGACATTCTATACCTATTAGTTATGATAGGATGCATGCATTTATTATGTAAGTCATTTTATCTCATAATTATTGATATTAAATATTTTAATTTTGATGTTATCATAGAATTTTTTGAAAAAATGGTCAGTACTCGAGTTTGTCTACTATTATATTATGATGGCATAATAGAAAATGGCAAAGATGGCATACAGTACAGTCAGCCTACAAGTCGGATGGTTAGGCTATCTTCATCGTTATCACATCAAGAATTATTATGCCATTTATATAGTGGTATTCCTATAAATAGAGAAAAATATGAAATTAAATTAAGGTGAAGATCTTCTAATTTATCAGAATAGTTAATGCAGAGCAAATATATCTTAGTTTCAATTGATGATGATGAAGATATCCAAAAAATGTTAATATTTTCTTTAAAACTTTCAGAATATCGATATATTGAGTTATATATTGAAAGAAAAGATAGATCTTCTAATAAAAATACTACTCAAATGAAGATATATCCATGCTTTTTCAACAATTCAGTATGAAATCTTTATTTATGTTGGTGCAGAATTTGGTTGACGTCGGATTGAGCCGGAGTCGAGAAAGACGAGGTCACCGCTAGTGATCTGCAAAATAAAGTCTCGTCCAGAGTTGGTGGTGGTGGCTCTGGTAGGACCCTCCGATGGTCAAGTTAGCTCTTCTGGCCAACAGAAATGAAGTGCTCAGAGAGGAGTTCGACAGAGTTTCTGAAAGAAAAGGAAAGCTTAGAAAAAATATATCTGGAGGATCCTTTTTTATAGACGAAGCTTGTTGTAACTATTCTGATAAATGACCGTCGTAACCATCCTGATAAATACTATTCATAATTATCCTGATAAATGATAATCATAATTATCCTAATAAATGATAATTGTAACCGTTCAGTAGTGGGATCGCTTGTAGGAATCCACCTGAAGGAACAGTCCAGAAGGAGTTCGACTCCTGTAGGAATTCGACTGCTGAAGAAATTCGGAAGAAGTTTGGCTCCCGTAGAAGTCCAACTGAAGGAAGAATCCGAAAAGAGTTCGGCTCCCATAAAAGCTCAACTGCTGGAGGAGTCTGGAAGGAGTTTGGATCCTCTCATAGAAGCTCGACTGAAGAAAAAATCTGGAAGAAGTTCGGCTCCCATAAAAGTCCAACTGCTGGAGGAGTTCGAAAGGAGTTCGGCTCCCATAGAAGCCCGACTGAAGGAGAAATGTGGAAGAAGTTTGGCTTCCATAGAAGTCCAACTGAAGGAGAAATCCGGAAGGAATGCAGCTTCCATAGAAGTCCGACTGCTGGAGGAGTTCGAAAGAAGTTTGGCTTCTGTAGAAGCCCAACTGAAAGAAAAATCTGAAAGAAGTTCGACCATCGAAGAAGTTCGATTGGGTTCGAAATCCAGCTGGAGGAGTTCGGCCACTGAATGAGTTCGACCACTGAAAAAAGTTTGGCTGTTGAGGAGAGAATTTTCGATCGAAGCTTTTCTATAATTACCAGCTGCATTAGGCTAAGTACCAGACTAAACTTCGACGGGAGCAAAATTTATCTCCAACAATTTGCATTTGAGTAGTATTTAATTAGAAGATATATCTTCCTTTTCAATATATAACTCAATATATCAGTATTCTAAAAATTTCAAAGAAAATGTTAACATTTCTTAAACATCTTCATCGTCATCAATTGTAATTAAGATATATTTGCTCTACATTAACTATCACGATAAATTAGGAGATCTCCATCTTAATTTAATTTTATATTTTTTTCTATCTATAGGAATACTATTATATAAATAGTCTAATAATTCTTGATGTGATAATGACGAAAATAGTCTAACCATCCGACTCACAGGTTGACTGTACTGTGCGTCATCTTCATCATTTTTTATTATATCATCATAATATAATAGTAGACGAATCCGAGCACTGATCAATTTTTTAAAATATTCTATGATAATATCAAAATCAAAATATTTAGTATTAAAAATTATAGAGATAAAATGACTTATATAATAAATGCATGCATCCTATCATCAACTAATATGTATAGAAGGTTCTATCACATTCAGAAATTATATTAATTTTATAGATAATTAAAGTAATCAAATAATACGCAACAGGGATCGAAAGAAATTTTGATAATATTTTTTCTTAATTCTTCCTATACAGCTGAAGATGTGTGAGAACTAAAGAAAAATATTGTCCAAAATTTCTCTCAAATATTCTGCATTTCATTTAATTATTTTAATTATCTTTAGAATTAATTATAATTTTTGAACTATCTAAATTGGATAGTCAATTGATCAATATATATAATTCTTCTATCCATACATAAATATGTAAACATATGAATGTCGTAGGATATATACATTAATCAAAAGATGGATCTATAGCTCTATATAATATGATATATTTAAAAATTTTAAAATAACTACCTACCAAAGTACTGAGTATTGCAAAGTCACAATTTCAATAAATAATCTAATGAATAATGAAAAGATTGATATTTTAAAAATAATCTAATGAATATGATAGTATTTTGAGCAAAATGATAGCAGACCAACTTATATTTCATAATAAATCAAAAAATTAAAATAATAAGAATTAATAAAAAAATTTGAAAAGATGGTTAGAGAGGGGACGAGGCATCGGATGGGAAGAAGGTCGAAAGGGGTTGGGGGGCAAGTGGTGTGTAGGCAAAGGGCGATGAGGTGTTGGATGGGAAGAGGGCCGGGTGGTGGGGGTGGGTGTGGTGGGCAAAGAGGGCCTCAGGGAGGGGGGCGGCGAGTGGAGAGGGTCGGGGGATGGGGGGTGGCTGTGTGTGTGGTGGTGGGGGTGGGAGAGTCGAGCGAGTGGGGGGGGAGGGGTGCGTATGGTGGCCGCCCATCGATTGAGAAGGAGAGAAGCTCGACAGGGTGGGAGGCGAAAAGACATACCAAATGAAGGTTGGAATAGTGGAGCTCGAGAGGAAAAGAAGCAGCTCGAGAAGAAACAAAAGATGAAAGAGGAAGGAGCTTGGAAGAAACAATGTATGAGAGTCTAAAGCATCATTTACAATGGCATTTTCTAAAATAGCATTTTAAATTATATATATATTTTTTTTTTGGCTTGTGCCCCATATGTTCCACTTGTTTTACATCGGATGACTGAGCTAGCAAAAAAAAATATCATTATAAATAATATTTCATTCCATAACAAATGATCCTTCGAATGATATTTTTTATATTATTTATATAAATAAATTAGAAGATATATTATTTGGATAAAAAAATTTAAAATTTAAATTAATACTGTTCAGTACTCCTGCTCCATCCATCCCGCATACGGTGCATTACGACGACCCATCACATCCGTCCATTCATGGGAGCGGGTGAATCCTGACGGGAGATCATATTAATTCGCATACAGACAAAGCACGGAATGCTGTATCTTATTGGCTTCTCTCTGATTCCGTTTCCCTGACAGCTATCACATCTAAACGACCGTTTATCGATAACCACAAGTATTTTTAACTTGTGGAACCCCGTCCCGCGTTTATTTAATCACATCAAGAAAGCGCCGCAGATCGGACGGCACTGCGGCCGCGAAACCCTGAGTTGGAGGACCCACCGTTCCTGGGGAGCAGAGGAAAAAAAAAGGTATATCCCATCCACAATTCTGCCACGTAACCATGTAATATGTGGGTCCGGAACTATAGTTTACGTGTCAATCTCTCATAGGCGCGGAAAACGCATTTGCACTGCTTTATTTATTTAACAAGCATGCTGTTGCTGGAGGGCTTAATTAAACAATGAGTTGTTATCATAAAAAACCATGAGTTTTTCTTTCGTCCGCCCTCGCGTGCGCTTCACGTGCCAAAGGCAAGAGCCTTACCAACTCCTCGCCCCTCTCAGAATGGGAGGCTTTTTAAACCTCCACAGCGTGAGTCCCGAGTCCTCCAAACAGCTCCTCGGCTCCCCTTTCTCTGTTTCTTGGATAACTTGGAATAATTTGAAGAGATCTGCGATTCTTCTAGTATTCGAGACCTAAAACATCTCCAATCCCAAACCCTTGACTCTTCCCTCCTCCTTCATATCGATCTCCCACTCCGGGATCTTGGAGCTGGTGCGAACTTTTCTGGATCGATTGGTCGCTTCTCTGGCATTGCTAGGTTTTGATCTCTCTCTACTCTTGCTTCTCTTTCTCTTGTAGGATCGGCGTAAAGGATAGTAGTTTGTTTGATCTGTCCTTGATAGTGTTATGGTCGGGAAGAATCTGTAGATATGGGCTTGTTTTTGGTGATTCATTGAGTCTCTTGAGTAGTGCTTGTTGTTTCGCAGCTCAAGAAGTGGAATAATGAGAATTCTCACTGGGTGAAGCTGAGGACTGTTGGATCCTTCTCTCCATATTCTTGATTTCCAAGAACCTTGAAAGGAGTCGTTCTCGATCCTTTCTAATGTTTTCTTTTGGTTGTTTTCGCTTGAAATACGCTAAAGATTGCGTAGAGATGTCTCCGAATCTTGGATTGGTAGCGGTCGGAGTGTAATTATACAGGGGGAAAGAGAGATGGAGGAAGGTACTAACAAAGGGGATTTACATGCGAAAATAGTAAGGCAGCTATCTGTTCGAACATCCGGGAGCCTGAAATCATCCTTGTCTGGGAGATCTAGTTCAAGAAACTCCCCTTCTTTCCGGCGGTTGAATTCCAGCAGAACTCCCCGAAAGGAGTCGAAGTCCAACTCCAGCAAGTTCCAATGGATTCGAGGCAACCGTCTGGTGCTTTTTTTAATTCTCATAACTCTATGGACGTACATAGGCTTTTATGTGCAATCTGGGTGGGCTCACAATGATGACAGAAAGGCAGAATTTGTTGGTTACAAGAGCGAGTCAGGTAGTCCTAAGCAAGAGAAGGATGCAAGAATAGCTGCAGCGTCTCTGGAAGCCAATACCACTACTTCTTTGAGCAAGGAGCCAGTGGTAGTGGAAGGCAAAAAAGAATCAGATTTGAATAAGTTTGTTGTTAGTTTGACAAAGAAAGGAAGACAGGTTTCATCCCATCAGAGTGCTCCTAAGAAGACCCGCAGAAGATCGGGGCGTAAATCAAGGAAGAATGCTCTGAAGCCAAAGGGTGTCAAAGTGGAAAACAGGACAGGTGAGATGGAAGATGGAATGATACCAAGAAGAAATACTTCATATGGGTTGATTGTAGGGCCATTTGGCAAGACAGAAGACAGGGTTTTGGGGTGGAGTGCCGATAAGAGGAAAGGGACGTGTGATAGGAAAGTTGAATTTGCTCGCACTGTTTGGTCTCGGTCTTTTGTGTTGATATTTCATGAACTTTCAATGACAGGGGCGCCGCTTTCAATGATGGAGTTGGCCACAGAACTTTTAAGCTGCGGCGGCACCGTGTCTGCTGTAGTGCTTAGCAAGAAAGGTGGATTGATGGCAGAGCTTGATAGGAGAGCGATCAAAGTGCTCAAGGACCGGGCAGAACTCAGCTTCAAAGCTGCCATGAAAGCTGACCTTGTTATAGCAGGATCAGCTGTCTGTTCATCCTGGATTGGTTAGTGATGTACATTTCATGCTTAAGGATTTAATGTTTTTGAACAATGCAGAATGATGACCTGTTTTTGCTGGTCATCATCTGAGTTCTAGTATCATCTGTGGATGTGTTTGTCCATCATTTTGATTTATCATTTTGTCAGCATAAATTTTGATATCTTCTTGTTAATACTGTTTAAATATGAGCATATCCACCAATCATAAGATTTACTAGCATGTAAAGAGAAATTTTGAAAAGGTTCTGATACAGTCAAAATACTGTTTATGAATAACAATATAAAGGGTTGCATCTTGGGATTGATGCTTGTCCATGAGAAACCTATGCCTTACTGTAATGAAAGATTATAAAAAAGAGGGATTATAGGTATGTGTTGTACTTTATAACCATACAACCGATATTTTAATGCAAACTTTCATTTGCTTTGGCCCATCGTGATGGTGATTCTTTCTTTCTGCATCATGTACAGTCTACCATTTAGATCTTAGTATGCTTCATCTATATCGACAGACTTTTTAATGTGGATGTAAGTTCACGTTTCTACACTTTCTTCTAATGCAGATTCTAGTAGGAAATATTATTTGACATTATTGGTTGAGATGAATTTACTATATAAGTGCATTGAAATGGGAATTGGTTGTTACTTCTATTCTGTAACCCAGAGTTGTCTATCTAATACCTATCTCTTTGTGCCCCTTGCTAAATAAGTAGAAATATGCATCCTAAGTTTTAATTCTTGACCGGAATTTGATCAGACCCCCAGCATGCAACAATTTATCACCAACAGTAAGTCCATCATGACCATCTTCATACCCATTCTTGATGTGAAAACAGAATTTTCAAGAATGGAAAATCCTGCTCCTCTGTGGCATCTCACTCCTCAATTACTAAGCTTTGTTAAGATCAAATGACTTGCTACACTTTAGGCTAACATCTGACCTTGGAGGACTATGTTTTATTCGTAAGCTAACAATTTGTACTCCATTTTTGTCTTGCAGAGCAATATGTGACAAAGTTTCCAGCAGGATCAAGTAAAATTGTTTGGTGGATCATGGAGAATCGCCGAGAATACTTTGATCGGTCAAAGCATATGCTGAACCAAGTGAAGATGCTGACATTCTTATCTGAATCACAGTCTAAAAGGTGGTTATCCTGGTGTCAAGAAGAACATATTCACTTGAATTCAGAGCCTATGCTAGTGCCTCTTTCCGTGAATGATGAATTGGCATTTGTAGCAGGCATTCCATGTTCCCTGAACACTCCATCATTCAGTGTTGAAAACATGCTGGAAAAGAGGAACTTGTTAAGAGGTGCAGTCAGAAAGGAGATGGGATTGGGTGACAATGATGTGCTTATAACGTCTTTAAGTAGTATAAACCCTGGTAAAGGCCAGAGATTGCTTCTTGAAGCATCTCTTTTGGTGGCTGAGCACAATGTTTCTGTAAAAAATTTTAAAAGCAATGGTTCACTGGAGGAGAAAAAGCCGTCAGAATTTACGAATAAAAACCAAACAACCATGAGCAGTGAGCTAAATACTGGTTCTTTGTCTTGGAAAAACAACCAGACTGATGAGCCAGCAGCTGATATCCACCAAAGTAACACTACTAATGTCAATTCCAAGAAGAGGAAGAAAAGACGTTCACGACTAGCTAATATGCTTTCCTTGGTTAATCACACTTCCAAGAGTATGGCACAAGGAGATCATCGAAAATTGAGAAACTTGCTGTCAGATAGAGAGGGCAAGGAAGAGCAAAACCTTAAAGTTTTAATTGGCTCTATAGGATCAAAGAGCAATAAAGTGCTTTATATTAAAACAATTCTTAGATTTTTGTCTCAACATTCAAGCTTGTCAAAGCTAGTGCTATGGACTCCAACAACTACACGTGTTGCATCACTCTATGCTGCAGCTGATGTTTATGTAATAAATGCACAGGTAATCTTATATATATATATATGCACTAGTTCATTTCAAAATCCTTAGTCTTATTGATGTTAATTTTGGCTCTCTTTTGCAGCATGGAATTATAATTCAGTATTGGGGCAACTTATGGCCTTATTGGTGCCCTCATATTCATCATTACTCTGTAGATCTTAGAGAGAGTTGCTCTAGAACTTCTGATCATGCTCAAGCATCCATCATTTTTTTAGAGATTAAGATCTGTGAGAATTCTGTTGGTGCTTTCAACTAGTCAAACATGCTATCACAAATCCTCTCTTGTTGCTCTTAATCGTCTATCATTAAAAATATCTTTTATGGAAAATGATTGCCTAAGTGCATTGGATAGTTGATATATCAGAAAAGTTAAAATTTCCTTCTATGTTTAGCTTCTCTTTTCATAGGAATCTGTAGTGAGTTCTTGGAAAACAAAAACTTCATGGTCTTATGTACTTTTTCTCAGTCTCTTCTGTGAATTATACTGAGTGTGATTAAGTAATTTTTACTGGTGTTCATGCTTTCAGGTTATAGATAAGCTGGCCTGTTTCCATATGTGTTTTACTATGTGATATATTCTAGTTTCTAGAACCTGATATGATGTTCATTCGTTGATTGGGATTCCTCCCTTCATAGTCTTTGATTTGGTCTCCAAGGATAGGTCTTCAAAATTTTCATAATGCTTTTGTTTTTTAACTAGAAAATTATAGTGCTTTTGAAGATGATTGTTCACCTCAAAGAATAGGTTTGTCCAATATCAAGAAAATTTCATCTTCTTTTTTTAAATATATCCTTGTTGAGGGACCATGTTTTGTCCTTCAAAATTTATCCATTCCATTTACACTTTACCTTATCATGCTAAGTTTTTTAAATTCTTGATCTTGTTCCCTCATTTCAATATTGTTTGATCTCTGTAAAGCAATTATTTATCTGTAAAGGTTTAAATTGGCTGGTTGTCTATGATCAGGATATGATTGTGCTAACATTGAGGTGTTTATAGGTTGCCTTGGGTAGAGAACCGAAATTCAGAATAAATGTATATGCAATAAATCAAAATGTAGTGGCTGATGAAGCAAGTTTAAGGAGTCATGTCAAATATGAAATTTGCCAACAATAAATACAACCCTCCAATGGACATAACGGCTGCATGACATCAAGATCACAAGGAGTTATTTTTCGGAGATTAGTTGCAGAAATAAGTTGTTCCCGGAGATCTATAAAGGGTATAGATCAGTTGGTCTAATCCTTGTCTGGCACCATCACAGAGACTATCAATCCCTGATTTGAACCTTAGTTAGAACTTTCCTTTGATATTTCAATTGTTGAGAGTTATTTTGGATTAGCTGTTGGGATTAAAAGATTTCAGGAGTCTCTATAGATGGTTTAGACTATTTGGCAGTGTTAGATATTTTGAATGCGATATCATCCAATAAAGTTAGCTCTCTCTCTCTCTCTCTCTCTCTCTCTCTTCGTCTTTTGTTTGTGCATGTGTTTTGGGTGGGTAGGTTGGGGGAGGGGTTAGAGTGTTGGCTATTCAATAAAGAAAGATGCAGAGTTGGAAAGGGGTGCCAGCTCCTTTTGTCTACTATTTGGGTATTGCCTGTAGCATCCAGACACTCCTCTCTCTTAAGTCTTGTCTTCTTCGGTGGAAACTTGTGCTATACTTCCTTGCTTTTCCCTCTCCTCAACTTTTTTTTCATCTTCTCCTTGTCCTCCAACTTCTAAATTCTCCTCAATTCCATAGCTGTTTTGTTGAAAGTTGTTTGCACACAGAAATCAATTTGTGGCTCAAGCAAATTGTGTTTTCTTAGGATAGTTGTTTTAGTTGATACCAAAAACATCGTGCACCTGAGGCATATAGAAACCCTTGAAAACCAAGAAGGCAAGAACCATAACTTTTGGCTTCAAATTGTGTTCTGCTGGAATTTGCGGGCAGCAACCAGAAGTTTCCATAAACATTTTCGAGTTTCCTATAAAGGGGACTCTGAAATCTACAATGATCGATTCTTTACTTTGGATCAGTATCACCTCATAAATATAGCTGTAGCAAAATATAAGGAGTGAAATGAGAATAAGTGCCAAGATAGGTGCCAATTATGTACAAATTCTCTTAAATTATTCAGTAATTATTGAGGATAGAATTTTGTTTTTAAGTGGCAACACAGCACTCACTGCTCACAAGCACCATAACTAGGAGCAGTATGTTATCATAAGTCAAATATACTCGATGAAGCTTATGGAAGAAGTTGTTGAGTGTTCTTGGAGCAAAGATATGATTGTGAAAAAGACGAAGATGACTCAATTGCAAGTTTGGTTAATTAGGGTGTCATAAAGGTTGCTTATCTTAAAGAACAAAATACTGAGTGTAAAGACAGTAAGGACCTGTGTGGTCAGCAGAATAACCCATAGAATAAGGCCCTTATTCTGTGTTACACTGCCAAACAACAAAAATGGCCAAGCAATAGGAGTTATAACGTGTGGTGGTATAAGTGGGCCTAGTTGGTATAACTC
This sequence comes from Cocos nucifera, assembly GCA_006176705.1. Lineage (NCBI taxonomy): Eukaryota > Viridiplantae > Streptophyta > Magnoliopsida > Arecales > Arecaceae > Cocos > Cocos nucifera. The sequence goes on along the minus strand of QRFJ01000118.1, from coordinate 2,045,427 downwards.
ATTCCACCATAATGGTAGTATATGTTATACTGTGGAATAGGGGAAGTAATTCCTCTTACCTTGTTACCCGAATCTACTATTTAATCTAACCGAAAAGTGGGAGGGCTCCTGTGACTTTGTAATAATTCAATATCTGTCATTAAAACCAATGCACTTTATTCCCCTTCAGTTATCTCTCCAACCAAATGCCAAGGAATCCGCAATATAAGTCCTATTTCTCCACGGTACAATATATAAGCCTGCATAACACTACCATATAAAATGCCTAGTCTATGAAATAACTGCAATTAGGTTATTACAAATGGCATTCTTTTAGGCACCTTTTAGGGAGAATAGGAGAAAGGGATGACTTACATTTATTTGATAATTGGACAGCTATCTTTGTTCTTGAAGGAAATCAAATCAAATCCTAATGAAAGTTCACTTTGTATGAGTACCACTTGTTTAATAGGTTTGCAGATTTTAGGAAAGAGTTTGGTCGAGCCTGCTAGAGCCGGAAAGCCAGTGGTGAAGATTGGCAGAGCATAAGCTGATGACTCATGATAACAATTTCTATGTTGATCCCTTGTAACTTTTGATAGAAAAGTATCTAGATGATGCTATGATGCAAAATGAATGTACTAGATGGGGGCAGTAGAAATATACATCTCACCACTCACCTAAAACATGTTGATGGAGTATGTGCATGTGCAGTAGTTAAATGCATTAGCAAATAAATCATGTTGATCATAACCAAGACCAAGGCCACCCCAATAAGAAAACCCAACAGAAGTTGGATGGTCAATTTGACTATGTTGCAAGAGCCCAACTCATTTGCAGTTTTCTGGATGATCCAAGTCAGATATGTTTCAGCTCAGGAGAGAGAGAGGGAGGGAGGAGGCCACATCAAACTTTACTAAACTGGTTTCCATGTAGCTTCAATTTTTGATTGTTACCCAAGAATAAGAGAAATTTGCATTATTCTAGGTGTTATGGCCATTGTGTCCGGTCATTCTTGATAATTTATCCTATTCAAAAGTTTGTGGTCCTTTTTCTAATGGGGAATAAATGATTCTGCTTCTACATTATTTTGCAATTGACATCTATCTCTTTTTTTATGTGGCTTGAAAGATAAATGATAATTAAATATTTGGCTTATAGGGTCTTGGAGAAACATTTGGGAGGGTGACAATTGAAGCTATGGCATTTGGCCTGCCGGTATTATTGCTTATCTTCTTCATTTAAGTATAAAGTCTCAGTTTGTATATTTCATTTTTAGTGACCTTACTGCTACATATTCTATTATTTCTTAACTTTTTTAGAAGAAATTATGTTATCGTTATCTACATGGTATAGATTGATTTATGTAATATGAGAGTTATGTCAAGTTGTATACTTGAAAGGCTTTGATGATGTCTTTCTTTGACTTGTTGGCTTGATTCTGATAT